>WBNO01022611.1:0-247122 GCA_013400575.1 Peucedramus taeniatus
GGAGAGCCCGCCTTTGTCCAGCCATCCTCACCGAGAGAGTGGCTGGCTGCGTTTAGGCACGGGCTCAGGTCTAGCGCGTCGTCAGCTGGGGTTTAAGCACATGGCAGCTAACTTCAAACCTGCCTTTATGAATGGGCAGCGTTTTTGAGATGGGTGCCCACGTTTTTAGTTTTGTTTATAGTTGTCGCTTTGCCCACCCGCCTGTTTTAAATGGTGACGTCTCTCTATACTTATTCCATCACCTTTACTTTCTGAAACTTTTTTTAGCACGTTCTATTACTCTGAGTTTCTACTCCCCACCTAGATAATATGTAATAAGGTGTATCTTGTAAAGTTTGTGGAAGGCAATGGAAAAGTTTGCTTAAAATGTGGTGTTTCTTTGCTCTTTATGCATTTCAGTGTAATTTTCCAATGTAGACTGTAATTAATTAGAATGCATTTCAATTAAAATAATTTTGGGTCTTGAAGCAGAGAGAATACAGCACTCTTAGAAGGCTGTGTTCTTAATTTGTATATTAACGTAGAAGTATTTTTAATGTTACTTATGGGATAGATATTGCTGCCTAGCTAGACAATGGGTGCTTAATTTTGAGGATCTTCCCCAGAAGTTCCCAATATATTTTACTAGGAAGTGATTGTGCCTTAATAGACTCACATTGTTTTGGCTTCCTGGGTTTCATAACAAGTCAAAACATGTATGTTCTGCCCTATATGTTCAGAGCACATGGAGATATTTGGATTGTTTTGCTAGTAGGGGGGAAACATCTAAATGCATGTAAAGTGCTTGAAAGGGTGACTACACCTTGCATTTAAGATGAGATTACCATTTCCCATTCCTTGGCAAATCGTGATGAGGTGTGGTTTACAGCATTCCACTGTTTGTGTGGGGAATGGGACAGATTGTTTACCATTTGTGTATTGTGGAGCCATAGCTGCCATTTTCATGCACTGATAGAAAATTTCAGACCTTTACCATAGGTCATGCTGTGTAAACACACAAGTGGGAAAGAGCCCCCCTCACCTCCCCCCTGGTAAAGTCTCAATCATGCAGAGCTGGGGTTGTAAACCTTGAGGTAACTCACTGAGAAATACTCCAGAGTGATACCATGCTGGTGATCTTGTCCAGACGCCCTGAGATACCCATACTCCTGCCTTGGAAGACTTCTAATTGGGCTCTCTTGAGTTAGCAGTTTCCATGAATTATTACCATCTTTATATTCTTCCCCCATGCTACAAAATTGTGGACAGTTTTTGAACAAAATGAACAAAGTTCAATAGTAAATTATTGCAGAAACGCCTTCATGGCACTTGGTTCTCTTTCTATCCAGAAAGCATTTCTGCAATGCAGCCATTATTAACAGCTAATTAAAAAAAGCACATGAAGTATTTATGGGTCTCAATTAGGTCATTATTTATTCTTTGCATGGTTTTGTTTTGTTCTGAGGTGGTTTTCCCCATTATGAATGTTGCTAACCTAATCTTTTATTCCTCTTAAGATATTTTGCTTGGCACAACCATCTAGTTCAGAAGAGTCCATTGCTTTTGAAACAATAACCAATTTCCAATAGTACATACAAAATAGTACATACATTCAGGATGGCATTTTCCCAAATACTTAAACAATATGGAGAAATATCTCTTCTTTGAAAATGTATTTAACAGAATTTAATACAAAATGAAGCTGTTTTTTCATATTCCCAGTAGTAGCTATTAAAGTCACCATTTCCCGCAATATTGGACTCAATATGCAATTAAAAAAAAAAAGCTATTGAAAAAGTATAACAGGAGAAAGAGGATTTGTTTCTTGAGATGGTATAATTGCTCAAGAATAACAATCAATTCATAGAGAACTGGAACAGATAATGTACATGAAGATGTAGAAATATTAGAAACCAATATATTTAATGTATTGTGTATAATGTCATAGCTGCCTCTTAAAATTATAAAAATGAGCAGAAAAAAAGTATTGCCATTATATATCCATGCATGTTTATGATGGATGTAGAATAAGACATGAATTTTGGAAGTAAAGTTTTAATACCATTTATTATCACTCTGGAAATTGTAGAAAAAAGTTACTCAGTGTATTAGTTAATAAATAAATATATGGAAGTAGTGTGTGAGGAGCACCCAGGTACTGCCTGACAAGGCTGTGGGGTGTCTGTTCCAGAGTTAAAGCTCCTGCTTTCTGATGAGAAGAGGTGCTGATCCATTGAGTAGATCTAAAAACTGCAAGCTGTATGCAGACTCCCCTCCAGGCTCAGGATAATAGAAAAAATATTCTAGAGAACCAGAAGCCTGAACTACATGCTGTTAGTTCCCAGTTATTACAGCCAGTACAACACATCATTATCATACACTAATATTTTTAAAGGCAGTAATGCACACTATTTTTACCAGCTACATTAGTTCTCTGTGTTCCATTTTTATTAGAAGGATCTTTCAGAACTTCTCTCTTTGAATAGTTAGAATCATGTGGTTTTGTGACTAGGTTTCTTAACCTACTTGTAAGATTTGTGTTTAATTCAAATTTTTGTTTGTTTAAAATGGTCTCCCCCTCCAAGATTATTCTGGGTCTTTGATAGACAGCAAAAATGTCTGCTCTCACTCTTTGATTTGTAGGGAAACCTTTTCTATTTTTCTATTATTTCTACTGCTTTCTCATTTCCTGTGCCCTGCATCTGTCTGCATTTGAATCTGTCTTGGTTTCACACTGGTAACCCAAATTATACACTGAACTGTAGGTGAGTTTTCCCCAGGACCATGTGTTGGAAAGACTACATCGTGTTCTCTACTGGAAATAAGTTCTAGTACAGCCTGTAATTGCACATGCCCTTTTCATGGGCACATCATGTGGATAGTTCTGTCCCCCTGTGGTCAGTGCCCTGCTCAGTAATTTCCACTGATGAACTCCAACCTACATGAGAAATTTTTGGTGTTCCTATGTACATGGCCTTTTTCAGGACTGAATTTTGGTCCATTTCTATTATTCATAGTCTCAAAGATGATCACTCACTTCTTTCCTTGCAACACTCTGATTCTTCTTTATGCAATGTTTTAAATTATGACCACTCTGATCAGTTCCATGTCAGTTATCAAGACCACTGAACACTTTGTGTAAGTATTCAGCTGGACCATATCCAGACTTAATCTTCTTTGCTCTTAACCCCTGCCAGCCTCATATTTCCCATATCTAAATAATACTTTTTCCTGTGTTACTGCCATGGTTTAACCCCCAGCAGCAGCTCACTCAGCCCCACACAGCCACTTGCTCACTCCCCCCAGGTGGGATGAGGGAGAGAATCAGAGGAATAAAAGTTACAGAGCTCATGGGTTGAGATAAAGACAGTTTAATAGGGAAAACAAAAGCTGTGCACATGAACAGTGGAAAACAAGGAATTTATTCACTGCTTCCCAGGAGCAGGCAGTGTTCAGCCATTGCCAGGAGGGCAGGGCCCATCACATGTGATGGTGACTTGGGAGGAGAAATGCCATCACAGGGAATGTTTCCCCCTTCCTTCTTCTTCACCCAGCTTTATACAGTGAGCACAAAGCCATAAGGGGTGGGATATGGTGTGGGATGTCCCTGGGTCAGTTGGGGTCAGCTGTCCTGGCTGTGTCCCCTCCAGCTCCTTGTGCCCCCCCAGCCTCCTCACTGCTGGGGTGGGATGATGGCCAGGAAAGGCCTTGGCTCTGTGGAAGTGCTGCTCAGCAATAGCTAAAATATCCCTGAGCTACCAGCACTGCTCCCAGCACAAATCCCAAACACAGCCCCACACTAGCTGCTCTGAAGAAAATTAACTCTATTCCAGCCAAAACCAGCACAGCTGCCCACCTTGCCTTTTGTCAATTTATCCTCATTCAGCTTTGCTTACACTTTCTTACATCTCATTCCACTGAATCTGAGAAAAATTAAATTTAAGCCAACTCTATAATCTACAAAATAAAGTTTGTCATCAAGGAGAAATGTCTGGTTACTCATGTGCAAAAAATGTCTGATAAAACCATGCTGTATTTATCTCATTTTTTCTTCTTAGCCTAGGTTAAGGCACAACAACAGCTAGGAATAATCCAGGGAACAGAGCCCTTTGTTTGCCTAGACGTTATACTCTGGCTAAAGATACAGAAAAATGTGTTTCATTTCTTGATTTTTATTGCTGTATAGGTTGAATAGACAACTAGGTCTGGTGTTGTGCAGCATCACTACCCCTTACCAAAGCTAGACCCTTATATGGTGTGGAACTATAACATTCTTCAGACATTTAAAAAGCATTTTAAGCAAGGTACTACACAAATTGTGTAGTCAATTCAGGTAAAAGGAAAACAGTTTTATTTTGGTTAATGCTACTGAAGCAAAGGAACCCAACTCTCCTTGCCTTGAATATTTCCTATTGTCACAACAACTGCCCTCTCCTGAATATGTATATCTAGTGCTACTATCAGGAGAGCAAAGAAGTAAATTTTTCCTCATGTTCAACTCTTCAGAAACAGCAAAATGTTCACAAGAATGGCAATAGAAGCATAAGGCTAATATTCACCATTGGTAAATTCTCCTTGCAAATTCTCAGTAAATATCACAAGTAATGAATATATTAGCAATAACCTAGTGACTATAAAGAGTGTCTTTCATGCTGGATTTGCTTGACTGTGTTCAGTTAAAATTTCAATCATATTCAAAGTGTGAAAATGAAATAGTCAAAAAGAGTAATTCAGAAAAGAGCTGAATCAGGAGAGATATTACTACTATCAAACAGGAATAACATATTTGCCTACCTTGTGGTGGAAGATACAGAGGAAAGGATAAGAAGCAAAGTGTTAGAAGTTAGAAGCTGGTCCTGCCAAGTGCTATGGCAGTTCTGTTTAATTATTTGGGACTTAAAAAGTCAGCTTTGCTACAGTTACTTTTAGAAATAAGTGTACTGAACTTTGAAATAGCTTGGTTTTGTTTTTGTCATACATGACTTTACATTTAAGGTAAATATGTATTTCCAGAGAACCTTGCACTGAGCATCCTGAAGCTGCAGAGCTCGAGCCCCCCTCTGTGGAGGTCACTGTGACAGGCTGTGCCTCAGTAGTGTAGTCTTGTCTGTGGGAAATGAGGCATAGCAGCACACCTTGGCTTATTCTCCATGGCCAGAACCTGATTCACTGTAGTGCTTATTTATCAACTTCAAGAAAGTGCTGAAGTCCCACTTCCTTGCCTGAGCCATAAGGCTTTGCTCTGCTGCAGTGTCATAACTACAGGGCTCAATGGAAATCTTATGTACTAGAGAATATAGCATCCATCCTCTGGAGTTAAACTTCCAATTTGAAGTTGTGATTTAAAATTGATTTCTACCTCTCCTTTGTAGAAAAGCCTTCAGCTTAAATGAAGGATTTAAAATTGCTGGCGAGTGTCAGAAAACATCATTATTAAATGGCCAGCTGCTGAAAAGAATTGTACTAAAAGCCTAAAACCCAGATAAAGAGCCTAAGAAAAATGCCTGAAATTGGTATGGATTCAGGTAGCTAAATTCTGAGTGTAATGGCTGAGTTTATGTATAAGTGCAGTAAAAGCTGAAGAACTATAAGGCGACACAGGGAAAAATGACAAACAGGAGTTTTGCTTGGAACCAATTTAAAGCAATGGTTAAATGTCAAAGTGAGTCAGATTGAGAACAGAGTATGCAGTGTCCAGTTATTGTCAGTGATCTGATGATGCTCATCATCCTGCTCCACACAGCTGTAATGGACAATGTCTGATGCAGCCACAGAGCTGCTGCACACCGCTCGGATCATGAGGATAATAATACACTCTTTTCAAGGTACTGTTTCATAAAATACAGCCCTAAAGAACAGTTAAATAAAGGGTTGGAACCTAAATACCTTCTGTTAGAGAGAGTAGCAAACATCATGTGGGATCTATATTTCTGCTGGATTTTTAGTTTGTTCATGAAATTTCTGTGGTGTGTTACATTGCATTTTATTTTTTTTCCTCACAAAGATGAATATTCCAATTCTATTTAGAACTGAATTGAATAAGAATACCAAAATGTGATTTACAAACTGCTCAAAAACATTTCTGTTGAAAACCACATCTGTCAAAGGCATTATTTTATGCTGAATATCAATGCTTTGGATAAATTAGATCCTGGATTTTTTTATACTTTGTTTTATGACCATGTTGAATTTTATACAATTTTATTTTCTATTTATTGAACTTTAGATAAGAAGTCATCAATATGTGTAGTGCAAAACACTTCAGAAACCCTAATACCAGTGTCTGTACAATCACAGAGCAAAATAGATCAGTGTTGAGCTTACACTCACAGCATGATATGAGTCAGTGGGAGAATATAGACAGAAAGGAGTGCACAGAAGAACAATACAATAATTTCAGGTAGCCACAGAGGTACCAAATGCCAAACTGTTGTTAGCAGTTTACATGGTCTGTGTCCAAGGAAGTTCAGAAGGAATATTGTGACATTGCAATCACCATCAGCCCTTGTCTTCCTGGCTCGGGCTTTGGTACAATGCACACAAATAATGTGGACCTCTTCAGACCCTAAATGATAATTGTAGGTGAAGTTTAATACTGTATCAGTTTTCCCTTTTTTACAGGGAACTCTAAAGAAGATGAATCTGGAACTTTCATCTTAGCTTCTTGCTATCTCAAATGAGCTGCATCTCTGTTCCACCATTTGAATATCCTAAAAAGGTTGTGCAATGTCAGATTTACCTCTCACTGTTAGCATTAGAACAAAGATCCTTTCCAGGGACAGGTAAAGTATTTGTCAGTTGTACCTAACTTTACATCATCCAGATTCAACAAAATCTCTGCCAGCAATATCTTAGAGATGGTCCAGATAAATTTTCATGATCCTTCCTAAAAATATTTACTACAATTCCCAGATTTAGTTCTTTTATGAAAACATCCTTGTCAGCATCTCCATCTTAAGCAAAGGCATCATGGAAGTCATTGATGCTGCTTTTGTAGACTTCCAAAATTTGCAGAAGTGGTTGGCATGACACCTAACTCTAAGAGTGTGAAGGAATTTCTTGTTGGCTTGTTGTTGAGGAAGTTCTCAGGAGAGGTAACATTTTACCCATGTTGCAATATGTGTTATGTAGTGTGCCTGGATATCAAGATATGATTTTTGTGAATAAGTACAAATAATTCAAAGTTAACCAAACATTGAGCAAGGTAAGCTTAGATCCTCCTATTCAAGATCAAGGAAAAATTTGACTGCAAAACAAACTCAGAAAGCAGGATTATTGTCTCAATCTCAACACCATTGCTTTTACAATCTCTCCTTCACAAATTCAGACATCGTTTCCCATCCCTGTCCACAGCTGTTGCTTGAAGTGAAAAGGCTTTGCTCCTTCAGCTGTGCTGCTGTTGTTTTCTGTGCCAAAGAGCAGGCTTTCAGAGAGCTGGGTTCTTAAGGACTGGAAAAGCTGAATGGTGGAAGGGGTGGCAATCTGAGAAGTAAATGTTTGGTTTTATCCCAGGACGAACGGTTTTCAAATGTACATAGATATTAAAGTGACTCTACTGCTCAGTATTGGCTTCACTTCCAGTAGAGTTCAAAAGATCTGACAGCTTCCCATAGAGCAAGGGGGAACAGATCTACCTCAACCCACCTGCAGTGTGACAGACCCTGAGTCCTGGACAGCACTTGGTATGAAAGTGAAAGAGTTCTTTGATGTGGATGTGTGAATGTGGGTTACAAGGCCAGCAGTAGCTACTAGGGAGTTTTTTGTGAACCTTGGGTACTGTACTGTCCAAAGAATGAATTTCAGCCTGGAATGAAGTGTTCTACCTGACTGAATTAGAAAATGGCCAATAAAATATTTGGGAAATAAACATGGTAAGGAATTATGGTCTTGTTCATAGATCCTCAGAGAACTGTCTCACCAGAGCTGTCTTTGTTTAGTATTTTCTGAATGTGGACATAAAGCCAAAGAAGGCAAGGTTTTGTTGGCCAAGCACAAGACTCACTCTTTTCTACATTTCTCATTACAAAAGCAAGCTGGAGAAGGCAGAAGGTGAAACCATGTTGAAGCAAAACCTGGTGGGCAGTGACACCTGTGACTAAGCACTGAAGGGTGGAATAGAGGAAAGAATGTCAAGTTGTTTTGGTGGTTCCACAACATTTTGACTTAGCCAGAGTGAGCTAATGCTGAGGTGATGGGAAAGGTGTGGAAAAGGTTGCTACTAAGGTCAATCAATACAAAATAAAAATTCTTAGACAATATTCAATTGAAAAGGAAAACTTCTAGTTCAGTCTGGTAGAGGAGCTCCACGGCATCCTGTCAGGGTAAAACATGTGAGGGGAAGGAGCAAAGGTACAGGACACCCACCAAACTCAGCTGGAAAAGCCTGGGCTTTTTGGAGGGGGAAGAGCAGCAGTAGTAAGCAGTGTGCACATCAAGAGTGTGATCTCTCTTGAGCACAGTTCCACTTAGTGTCATGAACTAGTTAAATTGATTACCTTGAATGACATTACTTACTGCCTAATGTAGGACTATACTGAACTGTTACTTAATGGGTGGTGTACTTTTGAATACTGTGTAATGTGTGTGTATATGTAAGCTTCCCTGCAACAGGAAAAAGTAAAATATTGTTATTATGTAAACATGAAGAACTGAAGAGATCAATAAAAGTTGTTTTCTTAACTAAATCATACTCTGAGTTTCCTTGGACTCAATCAAAATCCAGCATGAATAGCAAATATAGGGTCTTTGATAAAAAGAACAGGCAAATGTCTTTTATTTTCCCCCCTATGGTTAAAGAAGAACAAAGCTGGTTTACTCTCTACAGTTCAGTGTCTAATACAATAAATGTTTTGAAGAATAACACTGGTTTTTATTTGGCTGGACTTGATCCCAGGAAACTTGATCCCCAGAAACCCACCTTCTCAGTACAAGAGGATCTTGAGCATAAAGGACCAAGAAATGATTCTCTTAATATGTGATGGAACATCCTTATATTTAGTTTTAAAGCCTTCAAAATTAACATTATACTGTTTAAATTTTACTTTACATGTATGCAGTACAGTTTTATAGTTAGGCCAATACATACTATTTATATACTACACTGTAGTACTGTACCTTTATAAAACACACATTTCTGGAGGAAAGAGGAAAGAAAGAAGGCATCTGTTCTCTGGTGAGTACTACCAGACTTTCCCTTTCAGATCCCTCACTTACTAAAATCTGACAAATAGAATGAAAGCACCACATGTGACGTGTGTTCAGCTTGTCCTCAGGAAAACCTGCATGTTATACATTGCTCTATTCCCTTAGGCAGTCAGCATTCACCTCAAATATCCATCAGCAGGGGTATGAGTAGGGTTGTACTTTTGTATCTCAGAAATGAGGCCTTCCTTCCTTTTGTTCCTAAATAAGTTATTTTCCACTCCAATAATTAGAAGATTTATTTACATGCAGCTGTCTCTCACATGCTCAGTTTGACCTCATCTTTAACTCCTTAATTTCCACTTTGACTCTCATCAACATGTGTATTTTAATAAGGAAAGGAAATAGTCTGAATGGAAAGGCTAGGATTTGTGAGGTCACTGGACAGGTCTGGTTTTAATCACTGGAAATTTGAACTCTGCAAAAAGGTGTTTGTAAAAGCCTTCTTAGTTCACCATCTCTCTTCTAAAGACTGTCAGCTATCTGTATTTTCCAATATAGCAAGGAAATCTTACTGGAGATTGGACCCTTGTGGACATGGTTTAGTGGTGGACTTAGCAGTGTTAGGTTTATGGTTGGGCTTAAAGATCTTAATGGCCTTTTCCAACATAAAAAAAAAATTATATGATTCTTTGGTTTCAGTTTATTTTACTGGTAGTCAGTCCATCAAGGTTCTTCTTCCAGTTTTACATAAGATTTATTTCTGCTACAACAAGTGGAAGATTCTTTATAATCAGGTTTTCTCCTACATCTATTTTCTATGATTGCTGTCACATGTCTTGACACAAAAGTATCAAACACTTTAATGCTTTTGTTCTTAGAAATGGTGTATTGTATTTTCTGATATGAATATTAAGTACAATGTAGACACCTAAGTTTCATTCATCCTGTAATTAGGACAAAGGTATTTTCCTTTTAAATTGAAGGATGCTTCTTAGAAAGTTTTACCAGGGTTGGTGGCAGCTTATTTAAATGTTTTTGAGGCTCTAAAAATAACATAGTTGATGAATCTGAAATTTATTTCCCAAATTTTATATTCCCATAAATATTTGCTATGTGTTATAATATCACAACATAATATGAAATTTTCTGTTTTATACTTCATTAAACTTTTTCTATTTTGGTCTATTTTGAAAAAAGTTGATTTAGATATATTAATGAAATCTACCCCACAGTTTGTTTATCTGTCTCATAACATGGATTAAATCAGTGCCTTTAACATCTATCCGATAATATTTTATTGATTTTGTGTTTATTCCCACTTTCTTTTTTTTTCTTTTTCTTTAAGAAATAAATATCAATTCTAGTTCTTTGAAATTTAGAAACATTTAGATAAGTTCTACACCTGATGTACTTTTCTGCCATCATTTTTTTGCTCGGTATGATACTGAATAAAATAGAGCACTGACTTCATAATTCCATTGTTGACACTGCTCTGTGTAAGAAGGACTGTTGTATTTAGTAAGATAAATATACTACAAGGCAATCTGCTGCAGTGGAAAAAATACTTTCCTTCTTTTTCCTATTTTTGCAGCGATAAGGGAACACCTTCTGTTTTTATTTAAGATATAAAAATGCAAACTGAGTTAATCCTTCCAGTAATTATTATTTCCTTTTGAGATTGTTCCACCCCCCCATGCTGAGCAATGGGAATTGTTCTTGGCTACCTTGTTGAAACAAAGACACAATATAATCACAAAATCACTGTCAGCCCCCTGAGTGTCCTTCACACCTTTCTGAAACTATCTTCCACTTCCCCCTGGACTGATTCCACATTATGTTATGAAGACTGATTTTGTGCCTTTTGGGGTAAGGTTTAGATAAATCTTTTTCCAAGCTGTAAAGCCTGCAAATGCTTTTGGGGCAGTACCACATCTTAAGGACTGTGAACTGCTACACAGAGCTTGAAGTCAAGCAACACGAGAACATCAAAAGATCACTTTGAGAAACAGGAAAAGTCATTCTCTTGAGCCCAGATCGTATTTGACTCTTTTAGCATGTGAAAACTACAGAAATACAATCTTATGTGTGGGGAATTGCTGTAAAACCAAGTTAGCTTTTACTGAGATTGTTTGGACATAACATGAGGAACAGATTAGCCAGAAGTTTTTTGCAGATTTGTGAGATTCTTCTCTGCCCAGCCTTGGCATGTGATTTTTCAGTAAATGCATGCCAATTATGCCCTTATTGCCACATCTTTTCCTGCCCAGTGACATGCCTTTGAGATCTCTTGCTCAAGTTTTTAAGATAAGTAATTAAAATAGAGTTTTCTTTATGGTGCAAATAATAATAGCAGATGAAAGGCACTTTAGAAAGAGAAATACATTTTTAGTGTGAAATTCTCCATAAAAATCTCAGTATTGAAAGACTTTCTGGAAGGATTTATTGATCTTTATTGAATAAAATTGTCAGCACTAAGTGCTGTGCAATTTTGCTGGAAAGGAGTCACAGAGTAGTTAACACTTGCTGTCGATCCAAACGTTCAGCAGGGCAATCATTTTTCTTTTGGATTTAGTGAGCTCTCTGTTGATAACAGGGGAAGAGAGCAGCTAGAGTAAAGTTGCCTGGGTAGCTTCAAAATAGCAAAAAAAAATTATTTGCAATCACCCAGTCTATCTTGTCTTCTTTTTCCATCTCTTTTTTTAATCACAGTTTGGGAAAATGACTGGGCATCAGGTTCACAGGTGTTGGCTGTGGGAGGCAAGACATCCAAATTCCAGCTGTTGCTGGGACAGCATCTGCTCTCTGAATGGCTTTCACAAGGCTTTTCTGAGAGTGAGGAGAGGTTATGCCTGCTGTTTAGAAAAGATTGAGTAGTATGTGGCAGTGAAGAGACACCATGTTTTCAGTGGTTTCAAGCACTTAGGCTGAGTGCTGCCTTGACTTCAGGTCCTTGATGCTCCCAAGCCAGGAGCCATCAGTCTGTCTCAGTCGTGTCAGATGAAGCACAGTCATGGATTTTAAAATGCCTTAACAGAAGGCAGCTCTTTCACTGTTGTAGCTGTCCATTACAGAGAAAAGATTGTGGCATTCAGGCTTCTCACTTGTGAGATGCAGAGAATTTTGAATACTTCCCTGGGCATACAAATAATTGAGAGTAACTGCAGGCTGCTCTCAGCCCTCTCACCTTCCTCTGCTAGGTAGTTAATATACACCTTGTGATCCACAAACATATGTGGATCAATGACATCCTGAATTTATGAATGACAGGATGTCCTGGATATTGTAAAGGTCTTCCTGAAGCACTACATTCCAATTTGGAAAAGAAGAACACACTCCAGCAGATCACCCAAGAAAGATTGCTGGCAGCTGTTGTATACAGCATGTTTCTTCTAGTTGTTAGTGATATGAAGTTGATTTCCAGTCCTTTTCACAACCTGTAAATAAAAAAAAAGCCACATTTTTTTTTCTATGTTGAAAACTTTCCATTTTGTACTGTGAAGAAGCCAAGGTTGTTTAATATTATTTTCATAGATAGCCAGGAAAAGCTCTGATATACTGATTTGCCATTTTATTCTAGTTAAGAAAATATAATATAAATACACATATATTTTTAGATATGATCTCTGTCTCTTTCTCTCCCCCTTTTTCTCTACATATACACAGATTTTTTATATATACTTTACTCTCATCAAAACAAACCCAGTGTATGCTGTAGGGAACTCTAGAACTGAGTCACCAATATTCATTATTTTCATCTAACATCTATAATTACACTTATTTGAGGCTCTGTTTCTGTGATTATAGAGAACTGGTATAGCACATTTAGTGCCACTGAATGTTTCAGGCACTAACAAGCCTTCTGCTACATTGAGCAATTTTATCCTCTGCAGCTCACTATTTGTTTGTGCTTTGCACCTAGTTTTTTGTTTGTGCTTTGCACCTTCTTGTTTTAACCTTCTGTGGTTAAAACTAGAACTTGTGTTCTTTACATTGATATCTATCAGCTCCCCACCCTGCTCACCAAGTAAATATTTTTTTTTTCTGATGTGTGATGATTTGAGGTAAATCTAAGTTGTAGCTCAGAGCCTACTGACCTTCTGCTGTTAATGCCAATGCCCAGCCATAACCTGGGAATTGTGGCTGGTCTGAAGTCCTCCTCCTCTCCTCAGTCACCTCTCTACCAGATGAGGGAGATTTGGTTTGCTTTTTAAGTGTATCTATGTTTGCTTTACTTGAAGTCTTTAATATTTCACTTCAGTTGTGTTTTAATCTCAGATGGCAACAAAGTACCACACAGCTCCTTGCTCACTCTGCCCCCCTTCCCAGCTGGATAGGGAGGAGAATCAGAAGAAGGTAAAACGTGTGAGTTGAGATAAGAATATAATTGAAATAAAGTAAATTATAATAATGACGATAATAATAATAATAAACAACACCATAATAGATACAAAGAAGAAAATTAACTGTATTCCAGCTGAAACAAAGACAACTCCTAATCTTAGCAGTGGGTAGATAAGATAAAGTGCCAGCTTTCTTTATTCATATTTACTGTTTTCTGCAAGGAACAGTCCTATCAGCTTTGGTGTAATTGTTTGTGCAGTGTAAATAAGCATACTTATAAATAACTTGTAAATAAGTGTACAAGGATTTCCCAAAGGTAAGAAGCACAATGATGAGAATAAATCCTCAGCTCCAAGTAAAAAAACTTCTGCAGTTAGATGGTCATTTTATGTACAGCAGTCAGCTCATTTTTTTCAGTCTCCATAGAAAAACCACCCATTCCATCATCAAATATTTATCTGTAAACACTGAGATAAAGAAATATGCCTTGCACTGAAATTATGGAAGTTTTTTATGAATTAAATATAGCTGTTATAATCAGTTTTTTCCCCCTACCCTTACTATACCACCTTGAAGAGAAACGACCACAAAAAGTGATGTGTACAAAGGTGTTAATGATAATTAATAGTTCAGGATATGACTTCATCTGAAATCGGAAAAAACTGATCATGTTTGATCAACAGTAGTTAACTCTGGGGCATGTAGGTATAAAAAAAAGTTTGTGAGACCTGCTTTCCTCCAAAATGGCAGAGAAGGTGGAGTGATTCTTGTGCAAGTAGATGATTCACACAGAGAAATATTGTGAACCCTAGCTAAAATCAAAAAGAAGCCTCTTCCTGGCTCCAGATAACTCTAAAAATCAGAACTGTCAAGATGAGTTCAGGTCAGTGCCTTTACAACCTCAGAGGCTGGGATTTGAGATTCCATCTATAAAATGGATTTTATTTTTCTAAGAAATATAACTTAGCTTGAAACACTTGCAACACCTATGAATAAAATGCGACGAGTGCTGAAGTACAAAATGAAAGTCATTTAACTGCAGAGGATGGATAACTATGGGTAGGCTAACAGATAGAATTAATGGAGGAGGTCAGCCCTCTTAAAATGTTGTGTCTTTTATTTAAACAGTCAATAGAAATCTGGCCAGTTTAAGAGGTATCTAGTGTCTGTTGGACTCTGAGGTGCTACTTTGTGGTCAGGCAGTAATGGCATATTTGAAATTTTCTTTAATTCTCCTGTACTGGAGATCTGGCCCTTAAATGTACTCACTAGGTGTGCTGTGTATTTAATTAAATACTGCATTTTTCCATGATGAGGAGCAGCTTTACCCACAGCTACTGCTGTGCAACCCCACTGCCTGCAGCTGGACCCCACAGCCTGGCCCAGGCTGTAGCTGGGATGTGCCACTGCAGCTGGGACAGGCAGGGACACTTCAGCCATGCTTCTGCTGCTGGCTAGAAGTGGTATCATTTATCTGAAGCCCATGGTGGTGGTTTGGTTTAAAATCACCAAATGGGAGGCAGTCCCAATTGAAATGGGAATAATTCTGATCTTTAGTGTCCTTACTCACCCCGAGTATTTAATTGGTAGTTGTGGTTAAAAATAGAAGAGATAATTCTTCAAGATTTAGTTCTGGAGAGAGACTCCTCACATCTTGGGTTCTGAATTCAGAAGGAAAAGAGAACAACTCATACTGTCTCTAGGTGTTTTAGTAAAATCTTCTTCACATGGGTCCCCAACCTCCCACTATCACAGCACCAGGACTCATGAAGGAAAAGAGAACAACTCATACTGTCTCTAGGTGTTTTAGTAAAATCTTCTTCACATGGGTCCCCAACCTCCCACTATCACAGCACCAGGACTCATGAAGGAAAAGAGAACAACTCATACTGTCTCTAGGTGTTTTAGTAAAATCTTCTTCACATGGGTCCCCAACCTCCCACTATCACAGCACCAGGACTCATTTTGTGAAACCCTGATCTGCAAGAGCAATGCTTTCAGAGCCACTGCCCCAAGGAGCCAAGAGCAAAGAGGTTTATTCACTTCCTCTGGCATGTTTGGAATTACAGAGACCTTTGCATGGATAAGATTGATGGATGTCTCATTGAGGATTTTGTTGTTAACTTAATTTAAAGAATTTTCCTTCACCTGGGGATCACTCTGATAAATTTTATTGCAGGAGAAAACAGTTTGGTACACTGATATTTGACATTTTATTCCCATAGCAACTTCCCTCAGAGAGCCTTCCAGTTCAGTTATTAATGAGGTTATTTTCATAGGAACTCTGAGGGAGTTAAATATTCCTATTTTCCAGCTGAAAAAGATGCTTCATAGTCTATTATGTGTATCCTGACCTCACAGGGAAGTCTATTACAGTAAAGTGAAATTTATATTTTCTATATTGTAGCAATACATTTTCTCAAGGAATATCTTTTCTGCTGCTTTTACCTGTCAAACTGTTTCTCCTTGCAATGATTTCAGAGATTGTTTTTGTCAGCTCATCCATAAGAGAACAACATGGTCAGTCAGAATTTCTCTTTTCTCAGCAGTATGGTGCTATGTTTTATCACTTAACAAAGATCTTTCATTTTACACTGGAGCAGGTCCTGAAACTTTTCTCCTTAGTTTCAATGTCAGTGTCTTTTGAAAGAGCTATGAAAAGCATGGAGACTCACAGAGGGTTCCCTGCCATTCACTGGCTGTGATGAGGGCCAGTACATCAATCCAACTCTTCCTTGATCACTTCTGATGTTTCCAGTGGTGCTACTAAGTTAACAACTTTTCTGAACCAAATCTCTGTTCTGTCACAAAACAGAACTGTTTTCATGGCAACAAAAAGGGATCTTTAATTGACAGTTTCACTGATCTTAAAAATAATTCACTGATGTTAAAAATAATTCAATGGGTTGTGGGTTTATAATAGTAAAATTTTGTAAATTGCTGGCTATAATAGGACACATGGATGAGAAGTTCCAATTACTTTCCACTAAGCCAAATGAGTCAATGAACAGAAACCTTTCTACTGGAAAATAGGTTACCTGAATGCTATATGCTAACAGAGCATAGAAGGAGCCAAAACAGCTCTGTTATGATAAACCAACCTCTGGTTATACTGAAGATTTGACACTGCCTGAGTAAATCCTGATCATTTCTGTGTGACAGTGAGGTCAGGACTTAAAACAGTTTAATTGTTAGCCAATGCATCAAACCTAATAATAACCTAATAATTCCAGTCATTCATGTCACTTAGCTTCAGTGCCAGTCTAAATAGAGAGAGAATCCTGTTCTTTCACAGAATCATAGAATGGTGTGGCCATTTTCACATGGGCAGCTCCATGTGACCAGTCACACTGAATCCTGTGCATGAGAAGTGAACATTCCTACCATGCTGTGTGCTACTTTCAACTACTAGCAAATCTTTTCTGACTCCAGGATTGTGTTAACCAGGCTCTGGTCATTTCCACACATCATTATCAGTTATTTAGCAAAGGTGAGGATTGTTACCATATTTCAGTCCATCCAGAGGAACACCTGACCTCTCATGACATTTTTCATAGCACTGAGTTATACACCAATATGTAAAATCCCTGATCAGCTGCTACAGGTTTTTCACAACAATCTATTCCTATCTGCTCTTTGTTGAAAAAGAGTGGTAGATTTGGCACTCCAAATTCCTTTTGCTTTTCTGTTAAATCTAACAGTAAAAGCCTATGCATTTGAAGTCAAATTGTTTTGGGGTTTTTCTAGCTCAATTGATGGATGTTTAACCAGACATCATAACAGAAGATAATGAGATGTTGAAAAGGTCTGCTTCAAAATTATGCTGCTGAAGGATTACACTAAACTGACCCACACAATCAAGACCATCTGGGATGACAGCCTATCATAAACATTCAAATTCTCATTCTCAGTCCGTGGTACCACATTGTCAGACTGATCAGATCAGTGACCCTCCACCTCCACGGGCATGGAAGTAGTATTAAAAGAGTGTTGTTTATGGTTGCCCTGCAAAGGGTCAGCTCTGCACAGATCTCTCTTCTTAGTCACAGTCTGAGTTTTTCCCACTTTGTGCCTTCACTACGTGCTAGTTCTACCCCTTTCTGAACTTGCCTTTCAATTGATGATATCCTGGGACAGGAATTATTGTAAATTTAATTGACTTTTTGCAGTGTTATCCTCCATTCATGCTTGCCTCTGTCATATTTTGTCTCTTTTTCCTTTTAAGCTGTCTCAGCTGCTGCTGTTTCAAATCTTAAGTATTTGTCAAGGGAGCTTCACCTTGGTAATTGCCTGTACCATTAGTCATCATCAGGATTTCTGAAGATCTTGCATTATCCAAAAAAAAAGACAACTAAAACATATCATTGTCTGTGCTAATTTTTTTGCAGCTGACATCATCAGTGGTGACGTTAAACAGAGTCATTCTTTCCTGTTTTGAACTGCACTGCCAATGAAGACATGCTATGAATTTGGGCTCAATCCCTACTAGATTGTCCAGATGACTTTTTGCAATGATAACACATATTTCATGTTCCTTGTATCTTCTGCCAAGCTCTGACAGCAATATTTGACCCCTTTTTTGTTGTTGTTTATTAATAAAAAACAATTTACAATTCATTAACTTTAATGTTTAGCTTTGCCTTCAAATAATAGCAATTGAACTTTATATTAGCTTAAATTTTTCTCACATAGGATGTTTACTACTATTTTTACTGATTTTCATAAAATTAATCAGTTGCCTTCCTGGAATTGCCATCAGAGACAAAAGACATGCTTAACAGATAGTTTTAAACTTTTCTTTATTGTCTGTGCTCACTTAAATGTGAGGGAGAATGTAAATATTGGTGTCAGTGTATATTAACATGGCAGGGATCAGAGTTTGATCTCTACTTTGATATAAAGCAATTCCTGTTAAAGTAAAATACACAGATTCTGTACTAATAAGCATTATAAGTTCCCTGTGAAGGTGACCATCTCATTTCACTGCCCTTGCAACCAGACTTCTCACCAAAGCAGCATCACAGGTGTCTCACAGGGTGCCACAATCAGTTTAATCCAGTCTGAACACCCATACTGCCATCAAAAGGGATGTGCTCGTGCTCCCCTCTGCTCCTGCTGCTGCAGCATGGCAGACATGGTGTCTCTCTGGCTGCCTCATTTTCTTGTCAGTTTTTCAAAGAACAAGTCTTTTCCTGGATGACCATGTGCTCTCATCATAGCACCACATGAAAAGGTTCATGAAGGGCTAAAATACAGTCGGTGAGATGGGCTGTGAGAGATTTTTGGTGTGGTGTAGGGCCCAAAGCCTATGTTTCTGATGGTGGGAAATATAAATATTTTCTACTTCCTCTCATTATTAAGCTGTATAAAAATAGAAATCATTCTTGTAAAAAGCCAAAAGCAAATTGAAAAAAGAGAATTTCCTCAAATGTTCTCATTTCAGAAAAAAAAAATCAAAAATGCACTCACTCTAAATGGACACAGACAGCAATAATACTGAAGCAGAAGTCATCATGAATCAATACTCAGAAATTTTTCATTTCAGCTGAGGTCAGTGAAGACCTTTTGATTTTGTAGTTCTTTTGCTTCCTTCTCCAATAAAAAAGATGAAAAATGAAAACAAGACAAAGCAAAATGATGAGAAAGACTCCAAAACTAAGTAACTTTCTGTTTGCTTTCATTGGAGCTGAAATCACATCCTTACTCATAAGAACTGAACTTTCATATTGTTTTGTATCCTTCAGACTGAGATTATTTATTTATAAGAATTGTTTTTTCTCTCACCTCCTCCTGGATTTGCTCACAGAAACCATCACAGACAAGAACTGGCTTTTCAGTTACTCTGTTTTTCCCCCCAGCCACCTGAGTACTGCTGTATGCCTCTGAAACAGAGCAACCTGTCTGAAGATGGAGGCAGCACACTAAAATCTCCAATGAGGAATTGTTTTGGTAAAAATTTGTACTAGTTTTAAAGAGGCATAAAGATAAAAAAAATAATTTTATTTTTTAATCTAATGCTCCCAAGAAACACTGTGGGAGAGAGATGCAGCCACAAGAGCTCTTCTGATCAGTACAACTAATCTTTGCCAGTAAACACCTATTTGTGCTCAATCCTTCAGAAAGAATAGCTAATTTCATCCAATCTGTGCTAAAATTCTTGTGGAGCAAAGCAGCAGCTAAACATCCCCACACCTTCCACAGAACAAGAAACTTTTGTTTTTCCACAGGATAATGATAACAGCAACCCCTAGAGCTATTGGTGCTTCTGGTGAAGCCTTTGCTAGGGTTACCACAGGACAACCTCTCAGTAGACTTTAGGAAAAAACTGATTATTGTGTTCTTAGACCAAAATCCTACTGCAGTTTACAGCTGTAAGACTCTGCCCTGAATGCAGTGCCTGGCAGACAGATCCCTCCCAGTGGCTCCCAGAAGTTGACACCCACATCCCTAAAAGCATCAGAGGTCTTTTTTTGATTTTTGGGTTAGTGATAGACCTCCAGTTTCCCAGGCAAGGTCTGGAGATCGTGGGATGGCACTCAGGACCTTCAGTTTAAACTTCCTTCAGAGAAAAGCTGTAACAATTTGCAGTCTGTTCTACTCATCCAAGGAGCAAACTTTGTTTTACAGGTTTCAGGTAGCTGCCTGATACATTTTTCAGATTACATGTATTTAATGGCAGTATCATTTTAATTTGACTTATTGGGGGTATAAGCAGCTCTGGAGAGAAATTTTCATTTGATCCTGGGTTCAAACAGATTCTTGTTTACCAAGGAGTCACAATTTCCTTATGAACTCAAAATCTCATCTTGTCTTGTTTTTTGCAGCTTTTATAGAATAACATTAGAAGTACAAATATGTTCTTTTACAGAATTAAAAAGGAAGAAGAGTTTTGAGAATCAGTCCTTAGATCTTTCCTACTTAGCAGCTTGGTTACTTTCAAATGCTAATTTTCCTTAGAATTTCAATTTTACTTCTGGTTGTGGCAACACATGCCTGTTCTGCAACAATGTAAATTATTAGCTGATTCACCAAATTCTTCTAGTCTGTTTTTATAGCTTTTTGAAAAATGGTAAGCTGTTTTAGTTCTTTCCAGTATTCATTTTAACTAAGACATTCAGAAAATTCCCCAGCCATTTAGGGAAAACCCCACTCATTTTGAGGATGTGATGGGAGGTGGATTTCACTAATTACAGTGTAGAACCCCATGATGCTTTGGATGAGCAAACCATGCATGGTCTAAATATTCCCTGAATTTCATCAAATGTGTAGCTAAATTGCATGTCAAGTACTGCCTTGTAGGAGGATTGACATAAGGAAATCAGAATGTCTGTAATGCATCACAGCAGATGTTCTTTAGCCCACTCTTTTATCTATGGTATCAGATATTTATTTATAGAATATAGAAATAACAGAGGTATAAATAAAATTAGACTGCTGGTTTTCCAACACCTGGTACTAAGATTTTCTCCCCATTTTAATAAGGGAAAAAGTTTCTTCCCCTATGTCTTGTTTGAAGTGTGACATAGATGGAAAGTAACAAGAACTCTGTCAACCCTCTTTTCTTCTTTTTTTTTTTTGAACAGACTTTTCCTCTGAAAACAATTTTAATGGATAATTGAACTTGTTGCCAAATTAAAATTCTGTTATTTTCCTAGACAAAAATTAAGCCTTATGCTGGGGAAACAAAGCCAGTTTTGAAAGTTTGAATGGAATTCAAGTTTACCTTTTCAGATTTCCTCTGGCCCAGTTCAAAGCTGGACCACATTTCTGTGATGTGACACTTCTTCAAAGGTATTGGAATGTGATCCCTGCATCCCTTCTGTAGATCCAGATCCTGTTTACAGCTCCCATAGGGCAGCACGGGAGGAGCAGCAGCTCAGGGGGGACAGAGCACAGGCCATGCAGGTGCTGTGAGGACACCTCTGGCAGGGAGATGCAGTCCAGCCAAAGAGCCCAGCCTGCAGGTGGCTTCACAAGGAAGCAAAACACAGGAATGAACTGTTGTGGAAAAGCCACTTTGGATCAGCCAAAAGCTCTGAAATGAAAGTCTTTTGACGGTACAGAAGTGTCTCACTTTGACTGAAGAAAGTGAAGTATGCAAATATGATCAGACTGAAATGCATTGTAAAGTTCAAAACAAAATTAGCTGAATTTTTAAATAAAATTTGTTTTGCATACAAAGATCTTAAATTCTTTTTAATTGCAAATAAATTCTGAATAATTATAAAAACGTATTAACATAATTAGTTTATATTGAGACTAAAACACTCATTAATCATGAAGAATTGAGACATTGTAATGCAATTTAAATACAAAGCCTCTAAATATGATTGGACTAATGATTCATCATTAGTGAGATAAAACCAGCTATAAAACCTCTTTTTGGTTATGTATCTCTATCTAACTAGTAAGTTTCCCAGTCAAATAATGTATAGTAATGTTACATTTTACTCAGAAACCTATGGAGCTGTGCAGATTTGTACTCCTCATTCACTTCAAAGGCATGCCTGGCTTTATCATTCCGTCAGCAGAAATTCATTTCTTCCTTAATTTGAGCAGTGTCTTTCTTCACTAATGCACTTACCATGAACAGAGCATGATGGAATGTGACTCCTTGTGACTACCCAAAACATTTTATGATCCTTAATTTAATTTTTAGGTACTGTTCATGTTTGTCCTATCTATGACCATTCAAGCAGGGGATTTTATTATTAGTATTGAATATATATGACTGTGTATACTTGGTTACTCATCCTATGTGTTTTGTGTGGAAGGACAGCAACAATTTTAACAAGATCTGATAGCTGCTAAGATCCACTGAGGTTCTGTCAGCACAGCCTGTGGCTCTCTCTGGAAGAGGCTGGAGCATCTGAAAAGCAGAGAGACACAGAAAGAAGACTGCAGAACTAGTTTGAAATCCTGATAGCAGTGCAATCCAATGAGTCTCAGGTCAAACCATACAGGTCAAATCTAGAAGGAAATTTGGTTTAGTTATTATTCTGTTTTCCTGATTCACAGAAACAGAAAGCTTTAAACCACCCCAAAACAGACCTGCAAAACAGGGATCAGACTTAAATAAAAACCTGTTTTCTTGGCTAATGGCCACATCATCTCTCTTTGTTTCTCTTTTCTCTTGAGATCAGTGAGAATGAATCTCGATGTGTTGAAAAGCTCATTGTGTTAAAAATATGGCTTTACTGTACACCTTCTAAAGCCTTAGTGCTCATGTTCTGATTTTGACTACTCCCAGACAATACAAATAAATCAGTGGGACTGAACCAGGGAAGGAGAGTCTGAATTTAGCTTATCAAGTTCTTCCAGAAGGCCTCTACTTTATTTTTCATTCTGCAAATCACGTGCATGCCTGTACTTTGGCCACGTTCAATTGGATATTTTCTCTAGGAGAAACAAAGCTCTTTCAGGTAATGGTTATAGGGTGTATTTGGTCTAATCACATATACATACAATTAATATTCCTCAGCTGCAGTGAGAAAACAGATGTCTGCTCTACCTAGAATCCACCCAATATTCATATTGCCTCTCTAGCTAAATGTAATTTACACTTGAACAAATGTTGTGCAACAGGAGAACATTTTGAATGGACAAACTGCAAGTGAAAGGGTAAAAATGTTTTATTCCTTTGTAAGATCATAAATCAACACATAATACATAATGGTGTGTTGCTGATGTAACTTCTCTGGGATGTTTTTTTGTTCAAGTAAACATAGTATTTGTGACTAATGCAGCAGAGGTGAATGAATATACTTAATTGTGTTAACATATATCAGTACGTATATAGTGCTGATTTAAAAAAGAATAGGTATTTCCACTAAAACTATCCAGTGTTTTTGCAGTGTGGTTGTAAAAACACAAGTCTGTGACATGAATATTTTCTCCAAAGTATACTTCATCCTCAGGGAGCAGTGGAGAAAGAAATATTTATTTTATCTTTCACTAGAAAGTTTGGTACCAACTATCTGCTCCACCAGGGCTTGTGCAGTTTGGAAGAAATGCATGAGGTGTGGTGTGAAGTGAAAGCTGGGTTCTGTTCTCAGCTCTGCCACAACCTGATGTGTGGGGTTGGAATCAGTCTACTGATTTCTGTACCTCTGATTCCACAGTGGTGTAGACTCCTCACACTTCAGAAATGGCTTTCAGTCTTCATAGTGTTTTATAAACCACTATTACCTGAATTGGCTTTTACTACTCTCCCAATTACTTGTGTGTCTGAGCTCTAAGGGGCTTCCTATAGCTAATTTTACAGCTGCCTGGAGATGTAATGATTCACTTCTCTACAGACAGCAGCAGAAGATATTGGAGCACTCACCTAAGGTCACATGAGAAGACTGTGGCAGTAGAGATGCTCCTGTGTATAACTCAGTCACAAACCACAGCACCATCCTGCCAGATATTCCTGAGAGTTTTTGAGTACACTCAAAAATATCTAACCATGTATCTCTAATGGTTAGGACCACATTTTTTTTGCTTTTCATGGCAAGCAGGATGAAACCTTTAATTCAGTTGTGAATCCTGTTACCATCATCTGGCCCTTACTTGCTCAAGATCTAACTCCTGGAAAATGCTCCACATGGGGCTAATTTGAAAACATGACTCTAATCCAAGTAAGGTATACTTGCACTAAAAGTTGTTAATAGAGAGTTGAATCTGTGCAATGGGATGAATTTAAGGTTCATTTGAGTATGACTAAATGGAAAGAAACAAAATAAAGTATTTATATGTATATATACAGCACATTGCTGAAATTAACAGGCATCCATTGCTCTAATACCATAAAGTGAAACAGGTGTCATAAGTGCTGATCTATTTATTCTCCTAGTTAGCAAAGTATCTGCTTTATTCCATATTCCTTCATAGTTCTGAATTAATGGTGATGTTTTAAGGGATGAAGGTGGGAGATGAGGGAGGGGAAATGATAATACTTGATTTTTCCAAATTGATGGAAATCAAAGAAACTGGAAATAAACTCTCTCATGGTGTTGTTAATAAGTTTCATTCAGTGGGTTTACTTGCATGAAAAATTACCTGAAGACAGTACAAATTTTGTTTTCTGAAAACAGTTCATATTCTTATATTCAAATTCCAAGATGACGTGTAAGATCTACAAAGTATGGAGTTGTAATGAAATGAAAGAAGTGCTCAAAGAGTTGGAAAATACTTTTTTCTCTGTAAAACAAAGTATTCTCTCAAGAACTGAAGTATTTTCTCTTTAGTAAAGAAAGCTATTTTCAAAAGAGTAATAGTCATATTACTGATACTGGAGAAAATGTCCTTCTGCCAGCCACACCATTATCTCAGTGGGGCTTTGCACTAGAAAAATGTCATTAGCTACAACACCAGGCACCATCAGAGCAAGACATGCCATGTTTTGGAGGACAAGAATTTAATACTCGTGATGTCCTTGCTTGCACAGAGGAAATGGCAGTGTTTGAACCTGATATTTTCAACACTGGAAAATGACAGAGGTCATGATGAGCTGTAATTCTTCTCAGAGTAAGTGGTGATATTTTGGCATTGAATTTTCACCAGAAAAGAAAAAAAAAGCACATACAGGACATTTTAAAAATTGAGATGAACAAAATTAGCCCAAAATTTTGAGAGTGTGAGATTAAAAACATCTGAGGAAAACACCTGGGATGTATGGCTAATGTAGCAGCAAGGTGGCAGTGAGCTTAGCTCGACCCTTCACGGTTATCAGGGAGCTGCTGCTCTGTTCTAGATTGGACTGCTGCTTGAAGTACCTTAGTTTTACTCAGTGAATTTGGTATTAGTCTCAGCTGCAAGGTAGCCCACTTTTTATTCTGTCCTAATATCCCAAAGGAAGAACTTCCTCAGTTTGTGAATCTGCAATGTTGGGGGTATGTTTGAATGATCAAAAGAGACTGAATTGTCTCACTTTAGTGAATTATCCCTTTCCAGAGAACCACAGTGGCTGCAAGCCTTGCTCATTTTAGATGCAGGCTCAGGCATGTTTACATATTTCCTCAGTCATTTAAAATTGGCTTTATTTTCTCTTGAAAAAATGCATTACAATCATTGTATCTTAATTTTAATAAGGCTCATGGGACTGTTAGCTATAGAAAAAAATAGTTTTTTTCTTAATGAAGATATGAACATGTAACATCTCACTTTCTATCCAAGTTAAACATAGAAATTAAGAAAATTTGATCAATTGTTTTGACTATGATTTTTAACCACTTATTTAGCTTACTAGTAATCCATCTTCAACTCTGTGGTCTACTGCCTCATTTAATAATTTCATTTGTATGGAAGTCCAATTTACAAATAATCTAATTAAAAAAATAAGTTCTTCTAGTCATTCAGAGCAATAAACACAGGAAAGCTGGAAGTACAGAGAAATAGAAGTTATATAGACAATGAAAAATGTCCTTTCAATAGCTACAGATAAATGCTTAATCTTAGTATTACAAAAACAAAATCATTCTTCAAACTGATGTACTTCAAAACATGTCAGATTTCAGAATATAATATAGTAGAGTATTACTGAAATGTGACTTGACTCAAATTGAGATAATTACAGACTGTTTCAACAATTTCTCAATTGTTTTGGCAACTGGACTAAGCTGAATGACTGCAAGGTAAAGAACAAACTCAAAATAAGCTTTTTTTAAGGAATGTGCTTGTTAAAAAATTAGCAAAATAGGGAGGAAACATGAAAAAGTTTGAAAACAGAGGAGGGACACAAAAACCACCAGCATGCTGTGCTGAATTTTTGGATTAGTTTTTCCTAAATGTCAAAGAAATTATTGAGATTAACATGTTGTTTAGGATATTTTCTACACTGTGTTGAATCCCTGCTTAAATTAAGGGTCATCTTAGCCAGCCCAGTCATGCACTTGGGAGGGATGACTGGTGGGAACAGGATTTAAGTGGATGTAAGTTTATGTGGAAGGGGGTTTTGCTAAACTGACTATCTTGTTCATCAGACCAGTACTGGCCAGCAAGAACCACAAGAGAGTGCTCCACTGGTAAAATCTGTCAGCAGAGACCCCAGCTGCAGGTTGCTGACAGACAATCCTGCTTCTCAAACATCTGGGCAGCCCTAACTCTTACAGGATTCAGCTCAATATTTTTTTTCCCAAATTTCAGTTTCCAAGCAGGTTATAAATCCTTTCCAAGGTTATGCATTTTTATTTCAGTATCCAGATTCTAAAGCTGCTATATTCACCATCTTTGTTTCCTGTAGAGCAGAGTCTGCTGCTCTCAGCTCTGTCAGCTCTGGGCTTGATTTGTCTCCAGCAATTACCAGGAAGGTGGTTGCTATGCTGCACTAATGAAAGGAGCAACCATGTTTCCTTGAAGGCAGTATAAGCAAGAATAAATAAACAAATTCTTTCTGGTGTTAATAATGTAGATGAGATTTACTATTGCAGCAAAGTAAGACATTAACCCTTTTTAGAGGGTTGATAGTTACCAACCTTTCAACTTTCTATGCAAAGCTTAGCTTGAGATGGATAGCTTTTTTGGTAAGTATTTTAAGCATTATGAGTTTTTAGAAACTCATTTTTTCTCCTTCATCTTGATGTGAGTCACATTTTGGGTATATTTGTTCTTGTTACCACATTTTTGGGTGGACATGGCCCAGGCTGCCCAGAGAGGCTTTGGCTGCTCCATCCCCGGAGCGCTCAAGGCCAGGTTGGATGGGGCTTTGAGAAACTGGTCTAGGGAAAGGTGCCCCTGCCCATATCAGGGGGGTTGGAACAAGATAATCCTTAAGGTCCCTTCCAACCCAAACCATTGTATGCTTCTGTGATTTTTTCAGTGATGGTCTGTCTCCACAGTTTTGCTAGTTACTGTGACATCAGTGACAGGCACATAGATGAAGGTCCATGGCCAAAGCCAGAAGCATAAGGAAATTTTAATTAAAAAAAAATCCTGTTATGTTGCACTGAACTTTGTCATCTCTGGTTCACTGAATTTAGCTCTAAGTGTGATTCTTTTCTGAGAGGTGACTGTAAAAACTGTATCACACATTGTCGTGTTTGTATTTCAGTGACTTTGCATCAATTTTGTTCAGGATGTTGGAATTTTTTTAAAACCACCAGATATACCAATGAAGATTTGAAGGTCATGCTGTGTTTAAACTCATGTAACACCAATAAAAATGGCATTTTGTAGAAATGAAATCTCATTCACCCTCCCAGCAAAGCACTTCAGTGTCTAGAGCAGGCTGTGCTGTCAGATTTTCATGAAGTGCAAGTAAATCCATTCTATTGCCAACCTAAAATGTAATCTCTCAAAACAAACTTATGCTAAAATGATGAAATACTCTTACAATATTAGCATTATGCGTTGCATTAAGGTGGAAAACTTTAGAAAGGCTGATCATACTACCTCATCATGGGGCAAGCTTTCATCACAGTGACAAAATATGGGAATTACCCTGAAGAGTGACTACTGCAAAAATACTAACCATGTGTTATTACATGTCTGTAGGTAGAGGGTGTTACTTGCTTGAATTATTGTGTCCTTTTAATAGCTCTCAATATTTCTGGAAAATGCTGAGCAGTTTTTGCTAATGGCTGCATAATGCTAACTTTTGTCTTGTTACTTGGTTAGGACAGAGATATATTTCTTTTTGGAGATACAGGGCACTGAAGACATTGATCCAAGATGAATTGATGAACAAAATGAATGCAGCACATTTTAAAGCAAACTTCTTCTTTGCTAGCTATTAAGTATATTTGGTGTTTTAAGAGAAAAAATGGAATACCACATTGTAAAAAGACATTGGTTGGACACACTGTAAATTCTTTTCTTATCTGATGTCTGATTCTGACTTAGCACACTACAAACTATTTTCCTTTTCTTCTCTCCTTTATTTTGCAGTTAACTTTGACCACTTTCAAATATTGCGGGCTATTGGGAAAGGGAGTTTTGGAAAGGTAAGAATCAACTTATTTTTAGCAGTTAAATGTTTAATAGGGAATACCTTTGTATTTTTCTGGCTTGATTATGGTAAAAGAACATAGGTTTCATAGCCCTTTCCTTCTTAATGACATCTAACCACCAGTATGAACTGTCTCAATTGAATGATTTCTATTATAGTCTATTCACTAAAATTAATTGAGCAAAAGTTAATATAATAATTAGTTATCCCAAATGGAGATTAGCAGAATTTAGAAACCTGTCCCTGAAACAAAAATCAACAAAAAGGTTGGAGCAGACTACTTCTTTAGACAGTCCACCAAAGTGATTTTCTTAAATCTCTGAGCTTATTTGTGTCTTTAAAATAATGGCAGTATTTTAAAGGCACTTTACATAGAATAAATCCTCTTGGGACTGTGTAAACTGATATACAATATAATTATGATCATTGAGTAAATGTTTGTTCAATTCAACAGGATATTTCTGAAACAGAGAGGATTAATGGTTTGTTTGCACTTGAGTAGACAACCTTTCTTTCCTATAAATAGTGATTATAACAAGGTTTTAAATTTATAATACAAAGCCACATAGCCACATATAATACAAATACAAAGTCAAAAAGTCAGAGAAAATAATATTTTAAAAATATTAGAAACCATTTCTCACAGGAATGCATCTGAAGGTGAAATATAACTGATACTTGATCAGGTGACTGATCAAACAGCAGCTGTCTAGATCTTGATTTCAATGATTCCTGAGTATATGCCAGCTCAGTGCTGGTGAAGCACTTCTGTATCCATGCATTAAGAACACACAAAGGATTTTGCTGGTTCTTGGCCTCCATGCAGAACAATGACTTTAATTTTAGAGAGGCCAGAAATACTTCTTGCAGAACAGCATGGTCCGTCATGGCACAGTCCTGATTCAATTCAGTAGTTTTCAGCAGAAATTGTCTTTGAGGTCAACAGGAGAATATCCTGCTTGGGCAAAGAGTTACTTAAAAACCCCTTAAAATCAGGGCAGCAGAGATCTGTGATTGTTTATTATCACAATACAGAGGTGGAATACCATGTCAAAATAAATGAAGGTCCAAGAGTGCAAGTTATGTACAGAAAAAAACAGTTAAATACATATCCAAATCATGTTGATCCTCACAAAGGAAAACCTACTTAGACCAGAGTTCAGCATTTTTGGTTTCAAATTGTCTGCTTCTGAATTCGCTTGGGAAATTTTTAATATACAAATAAAACTTGTTTCATCAGGATTTCTAACCTGCCCTTTTCCAATGTACTTGGAATCACTAGTAACTGGAATATGCTAAGTATAACTAGAGTAAAGGGCCTCCACAAGCAAACAAACAAACAAACAAACAAACAAAGTTTCCTGGTATTTATGAAGACCAAAGCAGAAGCAAAGAGCTGCCTTCACCCACTTGGCAAAGCAAGGTCACCGAAGCCTAAAAGGCTCCTTTCAGAGAAGTGCTCTGCACCTCGCTTGGGTACCACTGATCTCTGCCCTGTCTGTGCCTCTTTGGTCTGCAGCAGACAATACACCAGGTCTGTGCCAGGGTCTGTCTGCACAGGTAATACCCCAGGCAGGTCTGCATGTGCCCAGGAGTGAGGGCAACTGCTGCACGAGTGGCCACACACATTCTGCACAGCTTGCCAGTCGCTTGGCTTGAACGAAAGGAATGCCAGCTTACACAGAAGCTGTGGCTGGATGGTCCTCCCAGGCTCAGACATCACCTCCTTTACCTGTCCCTTAACAAGGTGCAACCTCAGCTCTCAAAGGGCACCTTTGAAGCGAGCCTGTTTGTTTCCAGAAAAAAGAGCATGCTTGTGGTTTCTCTTCTCTCCACATGCATTTCCTACCCTTAGGAGGTAGAAACTGCTGTGGTGTATCTTTTTCAGAAAAATATACAACAGTGTCTAGGAGATGGCACCTGCTCTTAAGGTGTCCCTAAGAAGAATTGGGTACAGAGGCAGCAGCTGAAAGCAGGTGGCCACTTCTCAGAAAAGACAAGCACTTGAGATACAAAGTATTTGGTATCAAGTGGCCGAGGAGTTCCTGTGACAGCAAATGTTACGACTGTGAATTGAAAATGCCAAAGGTGAAGGCAGGGAGCTGATTTCTGGAGCCAGCTGGGGGGACAGATCACAGCTGCTGAGACAGCCAGCCCCAGTGGAGAAGCTGAGGTGCTGAGCATCACCTTGAGCTCCCTGAACAAGAGTGAGCTGAGCACAGAGCTCTGCCATAGCAGATACCTCCTGCAGCAATATCCTGCAGAGGCCCACGGTTGCTGTGGCAACCAGAGTAATTTAAGGAATATTGAGAGAGAGAGACAGAGATATTGTACCAAGAGCAATAAAATAAAAAAATAGAGCATGTCTTAAAACATCCTATTACTCTCAGAAAACAGAAAAGGCCACAGAGGAGCCATAAAGGAAGCAGGCAGTTTAAGCAAGCGTGGTACTGAACACGGTGTTTGTTATCCGTGCAAGATGCTGGAGCGCAGCAGACCCCGAGCAGTAAACACCCTGCAATAGAGATTAACAGTCTTGCATCCTTTTTTGACATTTTCTGCTGCCAGGTACTTCCAGAAGGACAATAATAGGAAAAGTTGCCAGCAACGAGGCTTCTAAATGAACAATAAAGGCAAGACTGACTCACAGAGACAGACATTTGAAATGGTGACTGATTTACCATGTTGTGCTTTTGGCTATGTTATAATAGGTCATTTTAAAATGGGCTTCCTTCTTTCCCTTGCCCATGGAAGGAAGAGGAAGGTGATTTGTCAGAAGCCTGTACTCATCTGGGAAAAAGAAACCTGTTACACCAAGGACTTTCCTGTTGCATTTGGCAACTGCAAAATAAGGATTTAAGTTTAGAGGGAACTCATACTTTAAACATGTTCTCTGAGGATCGTGCAACTCTATTTTCACCAGTACAGATTCCCCAAAGCAGTTTCACAAGAACCACACTCATATAAACCTGTAAGAAAATTAGATATTTCTAGAAATATCATAGAAGCATTCACCAGTTTCCTGAATGCTGTGGAGAAGAGTGGATCAAAATCAACCAACCAGCCTTCATTAAGTTGTTTTATTTTTCTGTATGATGTGAAAGGGTGAGTGCTCCTTTGTGAGGGCAGAGACAGTAGAAACAGGGATATGATACGTTAGAATTGCTGTCTCCTGCTTAATCTGGCTTTTTTTTTTCCATGTTGTCATATGTAGAGCTATCGCTCTTCTCAAAAAAATATTGAAACAATTATATATCATGCAATAAGTACAAAACCAATGAGGACTGAAATACAAGAATTCTCATTGTCCTTTACTGCAAGAATAACCACATAATTGCAGGGTTACTGCTGCAAAATAATTTGTATTCAGGTGTAACAACTAGTTCTCAGAGATATTATAGTACCAATTTTCTCTGACTTCTCTGTTCATGGGAGTAGTTATATTAAACAATCTAACATCCTTAAATTAAATTCAAATTATAATTTCAAGGTACAAACTCTCTCCTGTTTGTCTAAGATGCTGAGACACAGGACTTAGTTCTGATTAATTTAGTTGTATAAAACAGTGACTTCCTGTGATGAAGTAAAATTGAAATTACAGTGGTGTAAACCAGATGGGAGCCCAGAATCATGTCTGCACTGATTGAGGGTACTTTAGTAAATAGTATGCAAAATATGTCAGAAAAAAATATGCTTCTATCCTAAAAGCAACACAACATACAACTGCAGAATATTAATATTGTTTGACAGTATTACAACCTGTTTTTTAGTTTGAGTTAATATGAAAGGATACTAAGCAGATGCTTCAGCTGCTCCAGATGTCATGCTTTGCTCAGGGGAATCTGGGAATGAATCTCCCTATTTAAAGGAAACCCCCTGGCAGCCTAAAGACAAACTTATGATATCCATTCTCCAGCCTCTTTGAGTAAATCTTGCCAGCTCTGCTTGTAGGCTAAGGCTATGAGATCTGGTTTTTCAGAGCACATGGGTGGGACAGACAAGGGAGGAGTATTTCAGGCAGATGCCCAACAGCAGGTTCATCAATTCCCATCTGGAGTGGATCTGATTTCTGTCTTGTAGCCCTCTGCTGTGGGTTTGCCTCTCGTCTCTTTTATCACCTGTTGTGAAACCACATCTTGTGGCAGTCTGAGAGGTCTAAGTACTCCTGTGCTAAATTTAGACCAAAACTGAGACTAAGTGCACCTTGTTCTTTCCAGACCATGCACAGAGCAGCTGTAAGTCTCTTCTAGTGGGAAACAGAAAAAAAATCTGTGTTTTGCAGCAAGTCTGATATTTCAGCCATCACCATTGTTTGCTCTGGGAAGAACTTTGTTGAAGCTACCCGTGGTTGCTCTGCCAATACAGCATTATGCAGCTTCCTTCAGCAAGCTTTTGTGTTTTTTGCATGTGAAATCAGAGGAAATCCAAGAGGGTAGTTTAGAAGTGGGCCATAGCACATGTTGCTCTTGAAAAATGAAGCTTAGCCCTGCAGCTGTAATCTGTTGGCTTCCTTTCCTTTCTTCCTTACTTTAGTGGAAAGTTTCAGTTCATTGATGTCCTGCTCAGGAGAAGAGCTGACAGCCAGCAGGTAGAAGTGCCAGGGAGGTTCTCCAATACAATCCAGTGCTGTCATAGCAATGTCAGGCATTTTTTTACAATAACATCAACATGGATGCAGGTCATGTTTCCTGATTTTTAGTAGGAAGTAGCTTCATTATATTCATTAAAATCCTATTGATTTTGTAACCCTGTTAAAGGATTTGCATAGATACACATTGCTAGAAAATGTTTACTATCATTCTGCTTTGAAGCTAGCTGTGTGTTAGGCAAACTTCTACCAACAACAGAAGGTCTGTTTCAGCTGTGATGAACACCCTTGTCTGTACTGCCAGGTAAGAGAGCTGAGTGCCTTCTGGAGTCCCAGCAGCATTTCAGAACTGGTTTACATTACATATTTTGGTGCTGCACATGATCTTGATTTGCCACATTGGTCAAACCTGTAATTCTCAAACCTATTCTCTCAGCAGTCTCTCTAGTCAACCCTTCAATAGGGAGGCTTTTAATGTAGTGGACTAGAAGATTTCTGCAAACACCTAACTCTTGGCCAATTTGTACATGAAAATCGTGATGCAAACTAATGTACATGGCTGAATTTTTGGACTTAAGTTCTGAGCTAAAATCCCCAAATATTGCACTTTATAATGTGACTCACTAAATTGGAGTCTCCACATATTCTAAGACAGGATGTCAAGATTTGCCCCTGAAAATTCTGCTTATGCTCTTGAAGGATCTGTGGGAGCTTGAACAATTCATTTTCATCCCTACTTTTCCCATTCAGTTTCAGCTCGATCCCACTTGTTACTTTTTCTTGCTCCAAAAGGCCAAACTCAATTCCCCATTGTTCCAAAGCCAGGGTTCTTTCCACATAAATGTGAACCTTTAGTTATCTTAAAAGCAGCAACAATTTTCAGATTTTTCATAACAGTCCAAGGTGAAAAATAAAACTTCAGTAGTCACCATTGTGCAACACTGATGGGGTCAAAACAAAATGTTACCATCCCTGTTTTCCTTAATAGCAGAACAACTCCTGATATTAGGGAAGGCAATTAGAAACACTGCTTAATCATGCCTTATCATTATAGGCTAAAGGTATTCTATTACCTCCTCTATTTGGAGTAGATTTGTACTCAAGGACACACTTTATGAAAATAGAGTTTCAGAGAAATAAACATGATTTGGCTTCACTGGCCCTGTTCCTTCCAGTTTCAGCTGTGGGAAGTTGCCTTAGTTACTTCTGATTGTTCCTAAATATTGGGTGCATAAGTTCCTTAAATTCAGACACAAAGCATTTCTTTTTGGTTGTCACTGTCTTGTAATCTGATCTCTTAACATGCATGAGTGTATAGTATAATTTTTTGTGTGTAAAATATGGGAGCATGTGTGTGTGCATGTATGTGTATGCATTTAAATATACAAGTAAAAAAATAATATTCACACCAAGTGAATCAAGAATACCTTTGAACTTAGACACTGCAGACCTGGGATACCTAAATCCCAGATATTTCCAGTACATTCTGAACATGTGTATTTCTCTGTTGCCAAAAATTGTACTTAACCTGATGCTTGGTTGTGGTGCTTGTGCCGCTCTCCAGCTTCAAGGTAAAATACCATGACCAAAGGAAATCCAGAATTCCTATGGAAGCTCTCTTGACTAAGATTTTCTTTGTGCATTTACATTATTCGGCTTTTGTAAAAAAAAAAAAAAAAAAAAAAAAAAAAAAAAGATAAAGTAAAAGTGTAGATGCTTACTGCCAGAGACTAAATCATTGTGACCGTCTCTTGTGAGTTCAAAAATATTACTATGAATACCTGTATGAAAATTCTTTTCCTTTTCAACAATAATTAAGAGAGCATAATTCTGATATTTAGATGAAATATTGAGCCTTGGGAACACAAGCAATGTTTATGATGCAGTAATCAAGATGTGTGTATTGACTTGTGGGAATGAGGACAATGACTGAGCATTTTCCTAGGCAGGAGGCAGTGATTTATCTGAATAATTAAATAGCCTGTGATTTCAGCCATTGCAGCATATTACTCTCAGCTTTGCCATGTAACTTCTGAAAGTTATGATATTTTTCTGAGTTCCCATTTCTTATTATGCAGGGTTGGGCTGGGTTTTTGTTAATTTTTAATTACAATCTATTACAAAGAATCCTGCAGAGCTGTGAAGTGAACTTACTGAATGTGTTACTCAGTTGTAATATCCAGATCTGAATTATTGAAATATCATTAAAGACTCCTTTTTTCCAAAGTCACAATTGAATTCACTTTCTCGAGGTGTCAAAATTTTTCTTTTACTTTGCTGCCAATTAGGTGTGCATTGTACAGAAGAGAGACACCAAGAAAATGTATGCCATGAAGTATATGAATAAACAGAAATGCATTGAGAGAGATGAAGTTCGCAATGTTTTCCGGGAGCTGCAGATAATGCAAGGCCTGGAACATCCCTTCCTAGTCAATCTGTGGTAAGAAAATCATTAAAATGCTTTCATGGATCTCTCATTTTCTCCTTGTTGCTGAATCAGAATATGGAAGGCTGGAAAGCTGAAAAGAACAAGAGATTTTTGATGACTTCCTTTGTTAAAGGTATTAGGTTTCACAGGGAATTTTATTTTTCATTAGTATTTATAAGGTGTCTTTTTTAATTGGAATATTTAAACATCATATTAATCTGTTAATTTCTGCTTTGGTTTCTCTCCAAATTGTTACAACAGTGTGTTGAAATGTGTTGTTCCATCCCATTTGTTTTTGAGAATACCTGGACTAAACATCTCTCATAAATCCGTGGAATATCAAAACCAACCATTAATTTTTTTTTTTTTAGTTGATTCAGCAAAAATTCAAAACTAAATTACTTTCTAAAAATTACTGTCACAGGACAACAGAAAAGTGCCTTTTTGTCACCTGGAATTACCCTTATCTTCTCCATGCTAGACACTGAATCTTTTGGTCACACATGAGTGTGAGAAAATGCTGGTCAAGCAATGACTTGCAGCTTCAACTACACCACCAGCTTAAAATATTTGCTGGCTCTTATGTAGTGTGATAATACTTGCTGGTTTTTGTAGTGATAATAGTAATGGGATGCAGAGTTTTCCTCCTTATCCAATGACCTGTATCATTCTGAAAATAAAAAGGTGGAGGGGACATAAACCATTACAATAAGAAAATTATTCAGTTTGTGAATAGCTTGATTGGCTGCAGATGGTTACAATGCACACTGATCTTTTGTTTTGTGAGTTTTGGCTGCATTACTTGAGGTCACTGCCCAACCTACAGTGTTCTGCCCATCCCTTATCTCACTCCTGGTGCCAGGTTAGCACCTTTCACAAATTAAAAGCCAAATTGTGTACTGTCTTGAGTGAATACACCTTTAGTATATGCACTCTGATAGAAAGCATTTGAACCCAAAATTGATTCCATATTAGGTCCAAAAGGACCCAATTATATACATACATACATATCTTCACTTGATATGAATGATCTGAGCTAATCTAATACCCTACTGAAGGCTTAAAAAAAGAATCATTGTAACTGCAATACAAAACTCTCCCAGTGTATTTTCCAAGGTCCTAGCAAGCTGTAGTCTTGGGATTTCTTTTTCCCAAAGATATGGTATATCTGTGCTTAGGAGCCTGTGGAGTTCTCTGTTGTGTGTTTGTCTACCCTTTTTGAAATCCCACTAACTTTTGTTCTTTATCAGGAGGTGTGGAAGTTTCCACTGTGTAACTAGACACTGCACAGAAACAGTCATAGGTTAATGTGATCTGAGAGATAAACATAGCAGTGCTGAAAGACTGAAGATCAAATATTTATTGTGAAACAAAAAGAATGCTAGATTCCCATTACTGAGTTATACTCAGATGATAAATATTCTTTCTCGTTTCCTTTTTCTATGCCAAAGATTAAACTTGAAATAAGCAATACCTTAAAATGCATTGGGCATTGCAATACCTTTTATCCTTCCTACACTTCTAAGATATCATCACAGGATATCAAGACTCAAATGTTACACTATATGTGTGTATGAGAAATGCAGAAAATGAAAGAGAAATATAGTACTCTAGAGTTTTCAGGCAAACAGAACACATTCAAGATGCTTCAGTGCACTAAAAAAGTTTTATATTTGATTTATAAACTATATATTTATATAATATATTTAAAATATTTATATTTTATCTCTAGCAATGGTTGTGGTTGACCAATCTATCTACAAGTACCAATCTCTTCACTCTCCTGACCCGTGACAGGACCCGAGGAAACGCCATGAAGTTGTGTCACGGGAGGTTTAGGTTGGATATCAGGGAAAGGTTCTTCACTCAGAGGGTGGTTGGGCCCTGGAACAGCTCCCCAGGGAAGGGGTCACAGCACCAGCCTGACAGAGCTCAAGAAGCTTCTGGACAATGCTCTTGGACACATGGTGTGGTTCTTGGAGTGTCCTGTGCAGGACCAGGAGCTGGACTCGATGCTCCCCGTGGGTCCCTTCCAGAACACCACAGGGGGTTCTGTGGTTCTGTGATTCTTTATGAGGCTCCACTGACATTCTGGGACTCAGACTAACACAATTAGAATTGTAGAAATTTTTCCGAAAAATACTTTCGTTGACCCTTATTATTTTCACCTGAAGTGTTCACCTCAAACACTGCACATTCAACTGTCTGGTGATTGAAAACTCAGACTCCAGAGTGAGCTACTGAACTGCTGGAGAACCTATATTTCACCCTGGGACAGCAAAGGGAAATCTTGAGCTTGAGCCTTCCCAAAATGAATCTAGTCTACCCCAAATAACTCTTTCCATGTATCAGGCTTATAATACATTTCTATAAAAAATTAGCCTTGAACAATCCTAAATTAATTTAAAATAACTTGTGATATATTTCTGGAGTGTCTACACTTGCAGACTTCAGTAGAATTTTCCAGACCTCTGGCTTCTCTGTCTCAAATTTCAGCTGAATTTCAAGATATTCTACACATTATCTTCAAATAATGCTTTTGTTATTGAACTGCAACAAGGGCAAAGCACAAAAATCATAAATGATCCATGAATAATGCTCACATCTGTTCAAGCCATATGAAGCTTCTAAACATATTAATTATATTTCATTTACTTAATATTTGAAACTACATTTTTATTTCTACCATGGGAAAAGGAACACTGCAAGTATGAATGGAATAGTCCTTAAATATGTTGTTCCCAGAAATAATTTCTTAAAATAACATTTTCATTGATTTTTGGTGAACCAGAACTCTGTTTAATGTATTTCTACTTGCAGTTTAGATGCAATAATAATTTGAATCAAATACATTTACATTGTAGTTATAATTTATATTAGATGATTGGCATGAATCCATGAGTTTTCCTCCTATGAGTCAATTCCTGACACACTAATGGAAGGAAAGAGTTGAATCTGCATTTCTTCTATAGTAATTGCTGCTAGATTACTTTCATTTTTCAGAGTTAGATTTTGATGTTTGTTTTGTTGATTGCACTGTAAGTGCACAAAGGGACTGTAATAGGAACTACTAACCCTGTATTGTTTCAGAAACTGGAATATTAATCTAACAAGAAACAGTTATGTCATGGTGTATGGGGAATAAGAAAACTTCAGCTTGTTTAAATGCCAAAGTTCTTTTGGCTTAGTTTCTTTCCAAGCTCTATCACACTCTCTTAGGGTTCATATCAGTTTTTAGAAATCCTGTCTAAGGTATGATTTTGGTGACTGAAATCCAGAAATTAAAATATTTTCATTTTTCATAAAGTATAATTTTCTGTAAGAATAATTTGTGTCCTTATTTTTTACATTGTGATGAATTGAAACTAAATCCTACATCTTCAATTCAAAATGTCAAATCCTAAATCAATATTGAAAAGTATATTTGGAGGAAATTCCATCATGATAACCTTTTCATGAGTTTATGATACTGTCCCTGAACTGAACAGCTGATTTTCAAAAGTTTGTCATCTGGATTTCAAAATAAAATTAAAATAGTAATAAATCTCCTAACAACTCCTTGAACATATTAATCTTTCTTTGAGAAATTACATCACCAAAAATAAAATCTAGCAGTTTAAGAAACAAACATGATCACTGGAAAGTCCTTTAGTTTTTCATAACTGAAGAAAGAAATGAGATTTGTGTATACAATCCATCATCAGTTAAATTCTTGTGGAGAGAAAAAGGAGAGGAAAGAAGGTAAATGTTCTGTGGTGTGTGGTTCTGCTGGATCAATCAGTAACCACAGCTTACACAAGAATACAGAGAAGCTCATCTAAAACAAGGGTAGCATCTCAGCTCTGAAAGATTTCTATTAAGCTTTTTGAGGCTCATGCATCTTCTCTGAGCTTTATTAAATCTAACTTCACAATCTCAACCTATAAATCACATTATTTGAAGTATGAACTGTCTTTCATAACATCTGACACAGAAAGGAATCATTCTTCTGTAAATGCTCATAAAAGCTTGGAGGATAACAGTGTTTTTCAGGAAGGGTTTGGGGTTGATTTATAACCTTCATTTCAGAAATGAAATTGAATAAATGCTTAAAGCCACTTTTATCACCATTAGAGGCATTTCTGATAATAGAGATTCCTTCTTAAAATAAAATGCAGTCCTGTTTTTTATCACACTTTTTTTTTTTGTCATGGGTATTTCAAGCATAGATGAATGGGCTGTAGAAATGCCAGCTGTCAACTTGGTCCCACCTTGAGTCTTTTCCTCTCTAATAGTCAGCATTTTATCCATGCTCATCCTTCCCCAGATATCTGAGTGTCCCCTGGGCAAGATGAGTGGTGTTTCTGCAAGTATTCATGTTTTAAATACATTTTTTACAACATGCATTAGGACTGAGCCAAGAGCCAGGTTACCTGCCAGGCACCAGTGCAGGTAGATTTGGTGTTATGTGACTTGTCTTCAATCATGAAGAGATGTTTGAAGCATCCACTGCCTGCTCTGAAAACAACATGGCTTACCACAAAAGACAGAATTTTTTTCTCAAAAAAAATCATGTATCAAAGTGGTTTCTATGCTTATAAGGAACTGAAAAAAAAGAAAAAAAAATGGACCATTTCTCAAAAGTTTTCAAACATTGAAGTGATCTTATTTTTAATAGCCTTGCAAAAAATTTTTAACTTGCCAGAACATTTTCTAAAACAACAGAGACAGAAGAGTAACCAATTTCCTTTTTCAGCTTATAGGTAACTTTCCTAGTATAGACAAAACAGTATGTTTGATTTTTTTTAACAAGCCATGAAGAAGTGTTAGCTATATTCTCGGAGTGGCTATATATTGTGATGTATTTTTCTTTTCACTTATCAGTCTATGGAAACTGCATGTATTCCATGACAGACCCACAGAAGCACATTACTGTTGCCAGCTACAGTAAGACTGCTTCAAATGCAGTGAGAACTGAAGAACACACTTTGCAGCAAAAACGACCATACATTTCTGAATTCATCACTCCAACATGTCATCAAAAGAAGGAGGAGGTGAAAAAGAGGAAAAAAAAGGATTCTGGAGACAAGAAATTATTTGTTCAGTCTCAAGTGTTGTATGGGTTGCCCAATGTACACACTTATACAGATACATAACTGGAAATTAACACTTCCCTGTGAAAGGTGCTCTCTCTAGAATATTTTGGGAGCAATGTCACCTTTGACTGCTCCATAGCATGGCTTTGGTCCTCAGGCTGGTATCAAAATGTACATAAATCTACAAACTTAGGGAAGCAAGAAGACCTGACCAAGTGTTTTACTGCTGGCTGGAGATGAAAACGACCAACCAAGGAGCACCAATTACCTATCAGAGACCAAAGCAACGAGAGGAGGTGGTTTAGGTCCATCTCAGGTGAGCTTGTTCAGTGGCTGTGATCTTGTGTCTGCTTAACTTGCCTTGATATAGGAGGCCTAATGTGGAATGAAAAGATTTTATGGTGGAATTCAAAATTTCTTTTCTGACGTGTGTTGTGACTGGTTTTCCAAGCTTCATGAGACACCACAATAAAGGCTGTGAGTAAAGCTCATGATCTAACAGAATAATTGCATTCTGTTTTTGGTAGGAAACAGTAGGGTTGTGTTCTTTCCTGTAGGATCCAGCCTGGGTGTTTGCAATTGGCCTGACAGCCCCGTGAACAGTAAGTTCTGATGAAAAGGAAAGGTAAACTGTACTCATGTCTGTCTTCATAGTAGGTGGTGGATTCCAAAAACTCCTGACACACATTCAGTTTTCCTGGAGAGTAATGAAGGTGCTTAATGATCTTTGCTCTCTGGTTATACCCAGCTGCTCCAAGTCTGGTTTATGGGGAGCACACCCTGTCCCTGGGTTTGGGAGCTGACCAGGACAGACTTCTCTGTGCCATTTGGTCTCAGTGCATTTGGAGAACAGTCACTGATGTGTTTATTGATGCAAAGTGTGTTTCTTACTTTTGTGAATTTAGCTGAGGTCATGAATGCCAGGCCATGTAATCTTGGTCCATTCCAGATATCTGACTGTGTCTAAGTTTCTTTTCCATCCAAGAAGAGATTGTAAATCAAGGGAGGAAGATATATTTAGCATCTTGCACAGATCTTAGATGGGTGAATTATTTTTGCTATAGCTGAAGCAAAGGGTGAGTAGTTTTCTCAAATAGCTAGATCAATTCATCACTGCATTAATGCAAATCTGAAATAGGTGAAGATATTGGAAAAGACTGAAAAAATGTTCTGTTCTCTAGAGATGTAGAAGAGATAATGATGGAGGAAAAAGGGCAGAGAAAGGTGATGAGGCAGCAGGAAGGGTAAGATAATTGGAAGAAAAGTGTACAGAATAGATTTGACTTGAGTTGTAAATGTTCAGGATATTATTTCTAGCTGTAGAAATTACATTGGACTCAACACTGCCAGCTGGTGACCTCTGGGTGTTTGTGCTAAATGAATGTTAGCTGTAACATCATCACCAGCTGATGAATGCATGATCCAGCAGTTATTTATTTTTTGTGCTGATTTTAATAACCTAAGATAACAATTGACAGTACTGGGACACGGTCTGGGTAAGTTTTAGTCTGGTGACTAATTGTTTCCTGTGAGAAATTGCTGTCACCTTGAAATATATATCTTTGGGCTCAACTTTAATACATTCCTCTTAAAAACAGGAATTGGCCTTTGGCATAGTTTAAGTTTTGATCTTTTTTTGCATTAGAACTGCTGCATGAGATATTTCATTTCCTTTGTGTCTCTCTGCATCCTGAGACCCTTCTTAGGGGTGTGCCTTCTGCATCATTCTTACTGAGACACATGCTTTATTTGCTGACCCTAATAAACTTTTCTCACAGAAAGCTTTCACTGCAAGGGGAATCTTACTATAAATATTGATAAATATGGAACTGCTGGGAAAAATAATCCCTTCTGTTTCAAAAATTTTCATTTCCAGCCACTTTCCTCTTATAAATTTGTAATTCTTACCTTGCTTGGCCTTCACAGTGGGATAGTTTCTACCCAGAGCAGACCCTCTTGAGCTTGGAGAGATTCTTGGCCACATCTCAAGTTTGTGGTGTAGACAGCTGCAGAAATCCTGTGCACATTTTTGGCAGGAATGAGTGTCATTCCCTTTGGGCAGATGCAGAACTCCAGTGATGTGGCAGGGCTATTCTCAACAGGGTTTTGGTGCTCTCAATCGAATGTGAGGTGAAAGAAAGAAGAAGAGCGCTTAGATATCGCTTCAGACTCCTCAATTGCCACTTTTGGCAAACAGTGCTTTATTTCTTTTTCTTTATTTTTTTCCATTCTGTGCTTTAAAGGTTATGAATGCCAAACACAATAGCTAGAGTGTGCAATTAGACTGATAACCAAGGCCTGTAGGTAAAGTGGTTCTTTTGCCAGAGTAATGAGTACATCATGTAAATCTACTGTTTTCAGTCAGGATCAACTCTTACCTATGCTGTGGAAACTGGGACTGCAATTAGCCTGTAGTAAAGGCTCAGTTAAATGTAGATTGCACAAGATGCAGCTCAGTGCTGTGTTAACAAAACACAACCACAGTGGAATGCCTGTTGAAGGGCAAAATTGTCTTGGATGCACCTGTAAAACCATCTGAAGTAGGAAATCATTACAGAATAAAAATAAGTCCTTAACACTTCCACTGCAAAACTTGGTACTGAACAGATCCTACAGATACACAACTAGTCCAAATATGTTAGAGTTGTAACATTTATAGAAGCTTCTTCTGGTTTGCTTTTGAATATATTTGTGGTTTTAGTGATGATGCTTTTTCGTGCAAAGCAGAAAAAACACATAGGGGAATTCCTTTTTATTTATAACAGGCTGAAGTAAAAGTCAGAGATATTAAAAACAAAACCAAAGCCCCCATGGAACTAGAAAGAGATATCAAAATAGTGGTAATTGAATATCTATGTGCTTCAGGTGATATCTTATCTCTCCAAGTCCTATTTACTTTTTGTTTCTGCAAGGATGTCAAGTATGTTTTTCAAGTTGCCAAGTATTAAAAGTTGGGGATGATTTTTGTCAACTGTTCAAAAGGACAGAACAGAAGCCAAAAGCCTGCATATAAGGGTAAAGGAGATGTAAATAAATGATTAAATAATAATAATAAAAATCCTGAGTGCAAGGCAATTTAGAATGTCCATTGTTAGAAATGTATCAGAGTGAATTTAAAATGGAAAATAGTGCAATTAAACCAAAGTAGGAAGTTCTGTAATGCATTAATTTTGCCTGCCTAGGAGAATCTTTGCCTTAACGCATTAAAATTTATCAAAGCTTTTATTAATTTAAAAGTCAACTACAGATTTTTACAGCATAAATATACTTTTAATTCCATTTTATTGAACAAAAATTATATTTATTGTACTTGTAAAGTGCAATGAGAACCTGATACTAAGACTCCAGAAAATTATTAATGGCATCCTGTTTCAAGATAAATGACAGTTGTGCAGTGCAAAGTTCTAATGAGAAGAGGATCACTCTCATGTTTCATAAGGACCTGACACATAAGGGAGAATTTAAGGTTCCTTTTCTGTGGTGATGTACTTTTACAAATTGTCATCTGGAACAAAGGAAAGGTCATGGGATATGAGGATGACTATTTAAATTCTTCTGCACAATGGATATGGCCAGTAGGAAAATTACTTCTGCCCATCAAATTCTAACTACCTAAATCACAATTTATCCAGGGTGCAGAGAGCAAATTCTTCCTTGCAAAAGCCGAGGTGGTGGGATTGAACCTTGTTGACAAATGAGCCAATGAAATAGACCTAACAGAGAAAATTCTTCTTCTTGACCATAGCTTTCACAGCCTCACCAAGAGAAGGGCTGGGAGAAGGACGAGAGAAAATACAGGTGCAAACAAAAATGGTAATGAGCCTGGTGAGAATGGGAAGTGTAGACTAAAAGGAGAAGGCGTTTTTGTCCTTCAATGGTACAAAATCTAGCCTAATTAGAAAGTGTAACCAGTATCAGTGCATAAATCAGATTCTTCAAGGTCTGGACTTCCTTTACTTGAAAAGAAAGTAGAAGAGAAAATCAGGTGTTGTTTCTTGTCTCTCCCATGAAGGAGAGAGATTAACTATAGATTTCTGTGCAAGTTGTTCTTTCTGTGAAAGTGGAAAACTCTGAAACCTTTTTGAAAAATAACCAAATATTTTGTTCATCTTAAACTAGAGCACTTGAAATTCTCTCTTGAGGAAAAAAGTCCTTTATTTGAAGAAAATATTCAAAACCTAGATATTCCTTCATAGAGAAAATTTGTTAATTGATAAATGATCAAATTATATGATAAAATGGAACAGGAATGCTCCCATTTGAAAGCAATTTTAGGAGTTAAGCTTCATAAGGCACTAAAAAAATGTAGAGATATAATTTAGAAGTGAAGATATTAACATCTAAGAGGAATAAAATTTGTTATGCTGGTCTTAAGTATTATCCTTTTCACTATTGTTCTTCGCTTAGTGAATGGTGACATCTGTAGCCCTGACAGCACAGAACTGCATTCCTAAGGGAAGGATAAGCAGGGCTTCTTTCCAGTCAGTACAACCAGCTCTGTAGAACTGACATGCAGGACAATTTTCATTTCTTGCACCAGCTTCCCTGCATGATCCAGGTTCACGTGGTGAGCACCTGCATGTTTTTGCTGGGTCTGGGAAGTCTGATGCAGCAACACCTTCCATTCATCTTCAGCCATGGTGGAGTTGCCTGCATTTCTGCAATCTTTAGGAAGGTGTGGTTTGGGCCAAGCAACCTGCAGTGGTCCTATCCCTCCTCTAAAGGTCAGTGGAATATGGTGTATAACAAAGTCCCTATGAAATAATAATGGCAAAACTCTGATTCTGATTTAGTGATCCATATTTGGGATCACTAAATTGTAGAATGGTATTAATGAAGAATAGGGTTTTCTAGCATTTGTTCAAGTGGAAAGTGCAATTTTAGTTGCAATGAAAAATTGACACTAGCAATTAGCAAACAAAGATATAAGAATGATAAGGCAGTCTTTTAAAAAGCAGCGACACACTGAAAATATCCCTGTGAGTATCTGGAATCACAGAGCACAGGGTGTCTTTGGGACTAGCTCTGAGGTGACTGCCTCGTGCATGTGTGCTACCAAGAAATGAACATCTCTTCCTCCACACAGCAAGTAAAAATCTCTTTGACCATTGTGCACCTCAGCAGCCTGAGGCAGCTAAACAGCACAACAGGATCCATTTAGATTAACAGGGAAAAAAAAACTCTTTATGACTCTTTGACAAAGCTCAGTACTGAAGAATAGTTTGCACATTTCTGCTGGCACTGCTTTTTCAGCAAGCTTGTATTTAAGTTTCCTTTGAGCTCTTAAAAAACTCCACCCAGTGTCTGTCTGTGTTCCTAATCAATCATGATAGGCTTTTTCCTGCTCGGCAAGGTCTGTCACTCACTTGTGATATACAGAGAAATGCTTGCTCAGATTTATCCCTGGGTTTCCTCTGTGGCTGGAGGAACCACTTATTTTTTAATACCTCTCTCCTTCTATTTTCCTTTCTGTAGATAATTCAAGAAACTCTTATGACCTTTTCAGTGGGGTTTGATACGCCAGCTTCAGGATGCCCCATCAATAAATATGCAGTTGCCTGTGGTTCTTTCTTTAGCTGTCTAGTTATCACCATTGATGCCATGTGCACAGTATCTGCAGAACTAGTGGCGATGGTTGATACTACCAATTCAGAAAAAAATTATCTTTAATTATTATTATCACAACCTTTGACAAGTACAGCCTGCTTTAATGACACCCTATATTCATTTTTCTGTATCTGTTCTAATGAACCAGTTTCATTTCACACTTTTCTTTTATCTCTCTTACTTGGGAGACAACTGAAAACTTTTTATGTCACTGAGGCTCTTGTGCTCTCCTGGTATATCAGTGCTCTTTCCAGGGACAAGAGAAAAAGACCCTCCAGATTGTTGTCCAGCCTCTGTTTAAGTAGGAAATCTTGGCTGAACAATGCCTGTACAGCCTTGCAAGCATGACTTTGTTGTAAGCTGTAGAACACAAGAAGCTGAGGATGCTGTCAGTAGCTTTGGAGTGGCAGGGCTGTCAGACTGGATGAGGCTGGGGAGCAGTGCTGAGCACAGAAGGGGGCAGGAGCCATGGCTCAGGCTCCCAGACAGGCTGACAGCAAGAGGCAGCTGGAACCAGGGTCCTGTCACTGCCACAGACAGACAATTTGGTGCACATCAGCAGAAATCAATATGCTCAAACACTTTTTTCCCTGCTTAATCAGTGGTGTGTGAAGTGATTCAGCTCAACATTGGGAAGAGTCTTTGTTTTATTCATTCATAACTCCCAGAAGAGGAGGATGTAAAGTTATAATGAAATTAAATTATAGTGTCCAGCAAGCATTTCCATCCCTGAGACAAGGTGGGTTTTGTTGCAGTCTAGAATTGTGGTGAAGAAAAAAAGCCTATAACTGTCCATTGTTTAACCTGGGGAAAAAAAGTATTATTCTTAATCTCCTGTCTAACCTACTTGCAGAACTTCATTATCTAATAAATAAAAAGTTCCAGTTAAGCTTGCAGGACTTTCAGCCATGCTATCCTCTCATATTCTCTGTGAATGCTGAATTTGTAACATGAAGCTGCAGCAGGGTATAAAAGCATCACATGTACCCATTGTGTTTGCAGAGTCTTCTTCTAAGGACAAGACTGGAAAAGCAAGATGTGGTTTGTACCACTTTAAACACAGAATCTTTGGGGAAAAAATCAGATCTGGAAGTAAAGTACAGAGGTATGACAGTACACAGAAGAATGAAACCTGGCAGGTGACAAAGAGTTTAATGAAGAGAGATTCTTCTTTCTCAGTTATGGCTTTAACACCCTCTTGCCACCATCTTGCTGCTGCCTCCCTCTGCCAGCACCCACACCCTGACACCCTGACAGGCCCTTGCTTCTGACCCAAGGTGATCCTTTATCTTACAGAAACTGTCAGGTTACAGGGTCTAAATGCAAAAACATTTCAAAGTGGTGTTTCCTCCTCTAAATTTACCCTCAAAATGTATCTGGGGGAAGACTTGAGGGAGAGACTCTTCTGTATCTATCTTGTACTTCTGACTTATTTATCTTTTGAAATATTTTTATAGCAAAACGTTTGTTGTGGCAGAAATCCTTTAACTATGCATCTGAAAATCCTGTTGTATGTGCAGCCATAATGTTACCAAGTATTGCCCAATACATTTTCTGTACAGAAGAATGATGAGACATTAATTAGGTTCCATTGTTTCTTTGCCTTTAATGCAGGTTTCCATGACAGCAGAGAGAGAAATCCGTCAAAGCCAGTAGTTAAAACTGACAATTTGCATTCTGGTCAGTAGTCCTAAAAATGTGATGTACATTTTAATAATTAGATTATCTGAGTGTTTGGTCACATATTATATTATATTATATTGCTGTGTCTTTATTTACAGCAGTCTTCTATAAAAATGTAAACTGTTATGAGATGCTGATCTGCAAATTTGACTCTCTGCTATTTACAGAATAGTCTATTCAAATTCAATAAGGGGTTTTATCCTAACTAATGCAATGACAAGGAGTAATAAAACCAGGGTAGGAGTTGTGCTGTAGGCTAACTACATAGTTATATGAAAATCACGTGTAGAGATGCCTGAAAATAGTTTTAACAGAAAATGGTGTACCAACTAAAATCTATTTTTTTTCTTCTTCTAAATGTCTGTCTTCTACTAGAAAAAAAAATCTGAACTCCAGAATCATCTAGATTCTCCAATGTTGGCATCGATTCTACTGCAAATTGTAATCTGTTCATTTGCTTACTGTTTCAATGTAGAGACAAAGATGAGAGGAGTTTAGGCACACACAGCAATCTAATTTGCACACATTGACATAGGTATTTTTAAGAGGAAGTCTCTATCTTACTGTAAAAAGTGCTTAGGAAAAAATTCTGGAAATATGTGATTTCTATTCATGTTCTTAACCATCAGTATTAGCCCATAGCACAGGTATTTAAGATAACTGCAGGTTTCCCCATGGAGAACCACAAAGAGTGGAACTATGAAGTCATTGTAAATTTTCTTAAGTGCTGATAGACAAGACATTTGATTTTAATACTCTTTCTGTCAAATGGATCTGAAATGGGTCTACATAATAAATCAGTTTACTCCAAAACATTCAGCTGACTTTGCATGGACAGTGTTTTCCACCTTAAAATGCTCCCTCTTTTTTTTGTGTGTGATGGAAAGCACTGACATATTTTGTTGAAACACACACATACAATAATTCCTCCTGTTTCCAGCTGTCTTTCTGGAGAATCAGGGTCTGACTATAGCTCCAAAAGTTGCATCTGTGTTTCATTGTCACAAACCAGAGACATTCCCATTTTTCTAAGAGAAATTTCAAGCAGCAGAACCTTCTAAATACAAAAGCTGGGGTCAGATACCTGTGAGGCAGTTGTCACATTCTATGACAAGGTGGGCAAAGTGCCCAGTTCAACTATTCAACATGTTCAGTTGAAATATACTTGTTAGCAGCTGGGGAGAGCTGCTGAACAGGATGTGACTTCATCTGAGCCAGTTCTTGGTGGTATGTAAATTATCAGATAATGAAAATTGTGTGCTCCACCCTATCCCAAATCACCCTCAGCCTCACCCTGGGTCCTCCTAGATGCCATCTTACAGCTGTCTCTGAAGGCCCAAGCTCTATTTATAGTGCAAGATACATTCCCACCCTGCTCCTCCAAAGGGGCAATGTGCTAGGCATAAGGAATCAGATTTTGTACCTTGTATCACTTTCTGCATATAAGGAAATATTGCATCACAAATGGTAGAAAATTGCACAATTTAAAATACAAAAGGACCAAACAGCTCAAAGATGGACACTTTAGAGGAGGCTTGAGTAGTGGAAGAAGGAGTTGCTTGTTTAATCTGGATTTTTGAAAGAAAATGGATATTGGAAATAACTGCAATGGAAGAGAAGACAAGCTATGCCAAGGATTTTTGAGACAAATGGTCTCCACAAAATGTTATCAGGATAGGTGTTATAAACTTTCATGGAGTAAGTAACAATGGACTGGAGAAAGTGGTTTCTGTTATTACTTGCTTTTAAGGAAAAATGATTTATAGAAATTCTGCCTTTGACAATTACAAGGTCTGCTTTGTACAAGAAAGGTTTGCTTTGGCCCACCTGTTACTTCTGGTAATGTTTTAGAAATGCAAAGCTTGGCTGCTGGAGAAAACAATTCATTTGTAAAGCCCAAGGATGGCTGGTAGCTCTGTAAAAAGGAAACTCTGAAAGTGGTTTGATGTGTAGAGATGTGGTGAGAGTGAGAAGGATCACAAATGAAACCCCAAATGGAACCTCCTGGTACAGGATGCATTGGAGAATTAGGTCATTACAGAAATGACTGAGTTGAATGGGAATCTGATTACAGTGGTGACAGCCTGCCTTCAAAGAGAAGGAATTACAGGGGAGGGTTTGAGACTGGTTCAGTGCTTGTGGGGATACTCAAAACCCTCCCCTTTGGCTCAGTTTATTTTGGAATAAATCTGCCATTACAACCACCTCTATGTGGTGCTGGTATAATCTGAGTACAGATAAATTGAAAGTAGAAATAATGACAGTGAGAAAGTTAATGGGGGTTTCTGGAAAAAGTAAATGTACTGGGTTGACCCTGACTGCACTGCAGGTGCTACTTTGTCACTGCCCTCCTCAGCTGGATGGGGGAGAGAAAATAGGATAAAAGGCTCATGTGTCAAGAGAAGGACAGGGAAAGATCATTCACTGCTGACCATCACAGGCAAAACAGACTTGAACTGGAGAAATTAGCTTAATTCTCACAGAAGCCACACCTGCAGCCCACCTGCTGCCAAAATCTTGCCATGCTAACCTACTAGAATAGGTCTTAGAGATGAGGGATGCAGTAATGTTTGGCCTGTAAGGGGATATGAAAAGAGTATTTGGAATCCTCTTTTGCTGTACTCATGAGACTGATCTGTAGAGGATGTGGTAGTGTGGGTCATCTATGAAATCCCCGCAGAGACCACAAGCCTCAGAGGGAGAAGAAAAGGGAACGGGGCAGAAGCCTTTGTAAAGAAGTAAATACAGTTCTAGAAACTTTTAAGTTGGATGAGGCATAGCAGAGCAGTATTACAGAGGCTCAGAGAAATGGAAATGGCTCATAATTTAACCAGAAGCATATTTACTATGAGTAATTATGCTGCAGAAGGAAAGAAGTATTCCCAAACAGGTGGGAAGCAGCAGATATTCAAACCCTTTGCCCTTGAAAGAGCCCAAGTAACTTGAGGACAGGAACAATCATAATTCTGGTAAATGGTATCTTCCCCTGCAGTAATGCTGTTTTGGCCTCTGACACAAACCAGTGTAAATATCTCTTAAAGACTGTTTTGTCTTGACTCCTTTCTCTCTGCAGGAGAGAAGGGAGAAAAAAGACAACTTAAAATGCTGTGTGATGTGTGCCCACACCTGGTTGCTGATGTTTGAAGACTCATGCTCTACTCATTTCAGAGTGCTTTGCTTCAGTCTGAGTTTGGGGACTGGCACCATGGTGTTGTACACTGGGACTCTCTCAGACTCCCTGTTAGTGGTTTTTTCTTATGATGGCACAAGCACCCCTTGCACCCAGGTGCACTTGTGGTTTGGCTGGCCAAGCCCTGCACATCCATCCTATCAGTTAATACTTTGGGGTATGTAAATGATTATGTTATTTCCAGGGCTGTAAAGTTAGAACCTTCAAGGGGAGTGTGCAGAGATAAAGCTATGAGGCCACTCCACAAACTCTGTGTGGAAGAATCTGGCAAAGACACATGGGATGGTTTCCCTCCAGGTAGAGCCCTGCCCCAGTGCCTCTGGGGTGTGCAAATAGGGCAGGCAGGATGTTTGCAAATGAAAGGTCCTTCCTCAGTATCACAACTATCTGACCACCTAAGGCACCACGCAACAAATATTATTTTGGAATTGGTTTTCAAGGACCAGGCTCGGAGCAGTGAAAATCTTTAACCCTCATTAAGCTGTAAGAACTCTTTCATTTTGTAGATAACTCTCTGGCATTTCGGACATCCACTACTGATTTAAATGTCATTGTGTTCAGCAAAGTCTCCTGCTAATTGCTGGTCTTAAATATCCATATTATACTGCTTCCAACACTGTAAAATTATTTGATCAATATTTTATGGTGGTGGCTTCTTTGGAGGCAGGACCATTGATTTTACTAGTTTAAATCAAAGATAGAGGACTGTCATAATTCAACAGCAGTAATTACCTAATAGTAATTAGATTTAGGTGTGTAGTGATAAGCAATAATGGTAGAATACAGAAATGATAACTGGAGGTTTTTATAATTAAAATTGCTAATGGTGAGCCATAAACAGCTGCTGAAAAGAAGGAAATGAAAGATGCATTTGTGTAGCACTTTCAACAGCCAGATCTGCTTCTGCTTAAACAGGAAGCAGCCAGGTTATTGGAACAAAGTTTGTTTCAGAGGAGTAAATAGCTGAGAAGGAGCTGCTACCTGTCCATCCTTCGGTGAAGCACGTGTCTCTCTGATGAAGCTGCCTAAACCCTCCTTTCAGATGAAGTTCTCATTCATATAAGAAAAAATGGATACATCTGTAATGCCAAAATTATTTACCCCTGGTGTAGATAAAAGATCAGGAGCTGGCTGTGGAGAGAGGAATCATTGCCTACTCTTCATCTTCCTCTGCCTATGAATTTCTTGAGTGTCAGGAGTCTGCAGCTGAGTGCTGTCATACACACTGGCAGTGCATCACTGGCATTTGCCTTTCCTCTAGGTGTATGCTCCTTGCTGGGAACACCACACTCCTCCTAAACCTTCTGAAGAGTATTGCAAGGAAAACATACCCTAGGAGTAATTTCACCTTGGTTTCTATAACATTGAAAGACACATATATATGGAATAAAGATTAACATTTCTTCCACTTCATGTGGTAATCACATATCCTCTGAACAGAGAGAGACATAGTTCTCCCAGGATTTTCCTAGGAAGCTGTGAGAAAGCTCAGAGAAAGAATTAAAACAATCATCTCAATCCCTGCACCTGGTAGGCAATCTCTGTTTGTCAAAGAGGTTTACAAGAAGGAGTTGTCCCTTCTTGACCAATAGGTGAGAGAAGATTCCTAAAGGCCAATCAAGTCTTAGGTCCACTATTGTTTCTATAAGAACTGTGGATTTCTAATAATAAAATGCTTTTCATGCCTTCTGATGATAAAGTCTCTTGATGAATCACCTTTGTCTGTCCCCGATACCCCTTCGGTGACAACTTCAGGGACAGGCTCTTGAGATCCAGTGAATTTACTACTAACAGTTTAAAAATTGTAATTTTTGTCTTCCACTTAAAGTTGTGAACAGCCCAGAATTAATTTGAATATGACAGACTTTTTCTTTTTTTTTTGCAGAAGTCTCTGCTGTTTCAAGCTTTATATAAATTCCCATAGAGAATGAGTGTGAAATTATTTCATTCATTCGTGACAGCATTTTTATTGCAATTAGCAACATTCATCACTCCACAAGGGAAAGGCTTACAGCAGGTTAAAGGCAAGAAATTACCAGACATAGCTATTATATATTTTGGGGTTTGGTTTTGTTCTAGATATATGGATGAGAAGATTTGCATTAAGTCTGAATTGTATCACCAGTTTTATACCAGTGTAATTTGCTGAGTTAATAAGGCCACTGTAATTTTGCTCTTAGCCCAGAATACTTATTCTAATCTCTCTTTCCTTGAGATGAATATCTGAAAGTATAGCTTCTTACAGAGACAGTGTTTCTATGTGTTTAAAATCTGTTCTTACAGTTTTCTTCCTCCTTTACATCTCTTGGATGTTGATCACAAAGCAATTAAAATTTCTTGCTGTGGAAGCAAAGGTTTGACTCAGAATGACATCAGTTCCTGCCACCACAGAGCTCTTCTCCATTTTCAATAGGTTCTGAGACTTTTTGGCAGGGAATTTATGAAATTGAAAGCTGTGGAAGGCAAATTTCTCTTATGTGACAGTATCTGGACTAGTTATCAGTGTAGCCTCAGCTTATCAGGTGTAAGTGGTTCATTCTCTAGACCTAACAACATTCTGCCTTCTTGTCACCCAATTTCTTTCCTCTTCCTGCCTTATTAATGTACATTTATTTGTATTATTAATGCAATACTTTCCAGAATAAAGCAAGTATAATCTCCCTTTCCCAAAGCTGCAAATGTTTACCACTCATACATCATCCTGTTATGCATATATCCTATTATATAGGTGGCTAAAATTGTTGTATGTAGTCAATAATCAGCTCTGTTGCTAGCAAAGAACTTGCCAAATGTTGGTACAAGAAAGACACTTAAATATCTGAGAGATCATTGCATCAATTTTTAAGGATCCATCCGTGTTGGTTCCTGGTGTTGCTGTGGTTGCCTCACAGGTACAGTGTACATCATGGACTGTTGTTTCAGGCTGTCCTTGCCTTGCAGTCAGCACCCAGCCTCTGATAGCTGCACAACTCTGCCTTCCTCTGCCCCTTTCTCTGCCTCTAGCTGCACAACTCTGCCTTCCTCTGCCCATTTCCAGCTTATTTACAGCCTCAGAGCTTGTCTGCAGGAATATTCAATGCTCCAGCAAAGGTCAGTACTAGAAGCCCAGTTTCACAGATATTATTTCTTTTTTCATTTGGTCAGTTTTATGTTGGCTAAAACTTTCTGAAGACTTTTTTTTTTTTTTTCTCATTTAGGCTAGTGCTGTGGCTGTCTCAGCAATGTTTAAGTGATCATAACAGATACAAGCAGGAGGAGCTTATTTTCTCATGAGTGTAAGAGAAATGTTCCCTGTAAGTGGAACATGCAAGGATTCACTGCTACTTAAATGGAAAATGAGCTCTGAAAAACTTGGTTGAATAAAATAAACAATTAATTGACCAAATTAACTTTGATATTTAGTAATATTCCACTGTAAGCATGAAGATTTTAAGGCTGTAGAAATGCTTCTGGGAATAAAATTTGGTCTTTTGTCTTATGCTGTCTGAACACAGATTATGATAAATGCATGCAACTTATTGAAGTGTCTAAATGGTTTGCTTCTAGCAGACTCTACACATACTTGGATTTTAAAACTGGTACATCTTTGTCAGTATGTATATGCCATTCTATAGCCAGATGCTCTCTAAAATTTTCAGATCAGTGACTGGTTGGCACTGAGTCTTTTTACGAGAAGAATGCACTGACAACACTTCCAATAACAAAGTGTTGGGTCAAAGTTAATTTGAATGTCCTGCATTGAGTTATCATTCTTTCCTTGCATTAGCACTGCACAAAGAACACAGTGCTGCATTAGTGCAGCTTAATAACACTGAGTCAGCCCCAAAGTGTCAATGGTGCTCTCTTATGCCATATTAAATTTCTTTTTCCTGAGGCCAGTGATATTCTTCATTGTCCTCTAGTAAGACCATACTGATTTTGGGACACTTCCAATTCTTGTATGCTCAAATCCCTGATTTTTGAAGACTTTGTCATTCTACTGTTTTATTATTTTCATATTTTTCAGTAATTTTGATATTTATTTAGCAAATATTTCTGTAGGTCTCTTGAACTCCACTGGAAGATGGAAAACAGTATCACTTTAATAAATATATTCATTTCTTATAAAATAAATAAATATAATAATTAATATAATAGTTAATAATTATTAATTAATTATTAATTATAATTAATATTATCATTAATAAACAGATTCATTTCTTATAAAATGAAATATATAATAGTACAACATACAACTCTATATCACACAATTCTCTGTAATAACATCTAGTGTTCTGAAATATTTTCTATTCAGTGAAGAAAATGTTTATATATTGAAAAAATGTTTAATATATAACACCACAATAAATACCTGAGTAGAACTGGGTGAGTCAAGTTAATTTTTGAATGACTCTGTAAATATGTAGGGCAAAATAAAGATAGGAATGGGGTAATACTGCTTTAATTCCACTGTCCAAGTATGTTTGTTTCAGGAATCCCAGAGGAAAGCTGGGAAAAGTGTCATAATTGCTTTTTCTGTTCTTGTGAAGTCTGCCCTAAAGGGTTTTGTGCTGCTGACAAATATCCATGATGCTGGCAAAGTCACAATGGCCAAATGTGTTAATCCTTTCCAAATGCATGTTCTGGAGTAACTGCTCAAAAGATTTTTTGGGGTCAAGTTGTTTGCATTCATGGTATTTTGGTTGTGTGATGCATCCCTGAGCCAGAATCTCTTTGGCATTCAGTCAAGCATTGACCATGTGGTGCAGGCTCCTTCATCTGAGAGAGGGAGTCATTCTTCAAGTCAGCTCATTTTCTGATTCCTTTCAGAAAAGGATCACTATTCTGTAGAAATATTTTAGCTTTAGGAAACTGTAAATCAAAGGCCTTTTTCCTAGTGCAACAGATCTTTTTTTAGTAAGAGTAAAAGAACAGTATTTATGTCTTACTGTGAAACAAATTACTGATATGGATCCTCTTATTTTATTTTGCCTGTAATTTTGCATCTTGAAAAATGGATAAACTGCCATGAGAAACTGTTTGTTAAACCTTCTTTCAAAAAACCTCTCAGGCCAACAGCAGAACATAAAATATTCCCAAACACCCAGACCCCCTCTACTCTTCTATGAAAAGAAAGCATAGGGTACCATGTAAATGAAAAAATATGGTAGAAGAAAAAGCAGAGCATTAGCAGTGCTCATGGTTGCCATTTAATACAAAAATATTCTCTTTTTACCAGACAGAATCAAAATTTTATGTTCCTCAGTGTATTACTGGAAAACGTAAATACATTTCTTGAGGATAGATATATTTCTTTGTCAAAAGAAAAAAAATCAGTGAGAAACAATGAAAATTAAATATGGATGTTTCATCAGATATTTTGCTAGTTTACAATATATACAGGTTGTAAAGAAATCCAATAATTTTAATATGTTGTGCTACCAGTCAAAATGATTCATATTAGCTTCTTTTCAAAACATCTCACAGAATTCAAATTCCCAAATAAGGAACAACTTTAACAACTTAAGATTGTATATTAAATGTAAAGCCCATTTCTCAGAAGTAATACTACTCACTTTTTCCTCAGACCATGGTTATTCCTTCTGTGTTTATAATTGTATCCTGGCACCAGCAATTTCAAAATTTGCTTTCATCCAAAAAAAAACCCCCAGCCTGAGTCAAAGACCATTCTGATGCAAGACTGGTTTTAGGCTAACCTGAAAGGGTAAGGTTATCAGGGCTTCTGCTAGGAGCTTGTTGTTTGTTTTCTTGTCATTCAAACACAAACATAAAGGAAGCAGGAGAAAAAGTGACTTCATATGAATTTTAATTATAATCCCAGCTCAGTACTGTGACAAGTTTGCTTTTAATAAATGAAAATCTAATGACCCATATAATGAATAAATTAAATGGTTTTACTCACTTTGCACATGTTTCCTTACAAAAGCAATCAGAAATGGAGAAGGTTGTTTAGTGTCTTGTTGAAACAGATGTTTATCAGGCTCCCAAATGCAATATCTGTTGTCAAAGCCTCTGCACAAAATGTGTGTGTCTTTGGCTATCAGTGGAAGTCACCATAACTAAGCAGACCCTTAACAAATGTTCTGTCACATCTCAGGCAATGTTTGTCTACAAATGAGTTCTTGATATGCAGGGTACAAAGGTGTTTCAGTAAAATTTTTTCAGAAAAACTGAGAATGCCTTTTTTCCCTTGGGGAGGTGAGTGGCCCACAGAGCATCACTCTCCCTTTGAAGCCAGTGGCTGAGGCAGTGGTTTGAAAGATGTCCTTGTCTATTGCTGACATTCCCTTTATTTAGCAAATACTTTTGTGAGAGTTGAGAGATTTCACTCTGATGTTGAGTGTAAAAACCAGGTGGATGTGTTACTAACTCCTACTGTTACTGTTATTTAAATCTTTTCACCTAATTTCTTTTTTTCTCAAGATGTGTGTTCTTTGGGTCAGCAGCAGGAAGAGGAGGGTGAAGTGAAATCTTACAGATAAGTCCATCAATGTCTATTTAGACTTCTAAAGCTGAGGGGTTGATCATATAGTCTCACACAGATTGGGCCTTTAGCATGCAAAAAATATACACTTACATTGCCTAATGTGGGCACTTTTTATTGCTGTGAAAGTTAGTGGTTTTCTGAATGTTTCATATTAGTTACTCAGTTAAACTTAAGTTTAGGACACCTGATTTTAGCACTTTTCTTTGGTCAGATTGGTCTAAATTTTCTGGTGAAAAGCAGTTTCAGTAGGATTTGGAGAAAAAACTTAACTTTACCCAGAAAACCTTATTGATGTTTTTTGCCATACATACCTAACTTCAGGAAAGACCAATGAAATGATCTTTACTTTTCATCTTCTTTTTGTAAAATAAATATTGATCACAAAGTGTCACATAATATAAACTGTGGTAGTAAGATTTTCTTGAGGTCTTCAAATCTACAAAGTCCAGGTAGAGAGAGAATAATGTATTAAAAATTAGATTTTCTAGTTTCTTTATGCCATCCAGAATGCAAGAATAAGCATTGGTTTGCTCCTTTTGGCCTTAGATTATCTTGAGTAGTTTCCATGTTTACTTGTAATAGCTCTGTGTTGTGGTAAAATAGGGTGTGAGCATTTTTAGGGCAGAATAAACTCCCATGTGTTTAGTTATCATATCCTGTAGCAAAAATCTAATGTCACTGATATTCTAAGAGAGGGATTTTTAAGAAACAAAACAACATAAGATGGTTTTAGTCATCAGATGAGTACCATAAATTTCTTGCAAGACCTTAACTTTTAATCATTTTATGCCTGTTTGCACACACAGGACAACTTTCTGCCTTCTTTTGTGAATACCAGCTAATGTGTGAACTCAATTTGTTTAAATGCCTTTAAACTAATTTATATAGTCAAATACTGATGATTACTCTCAGTAAATGAAAGCTTGAGTAAAATGCTTTTGACTTGTGTTGTGCAGTGGGCGAGGGGAAACAGCTCACTGGTTATTTCTAAATCAAAGACACATTCACAGTCCACAAAGAAAATAGGACATGCATAATGAACTATGGCAACTATAATGGCAAAAGTAGGAAGCTGGGCACCTAGGATATTCTGTTTTCCCCTTGTGCAGCTCTTTAAATTGTAAAGAAGTTGGGAAGTGATTGATCAAAATCAGAATTAATTGAATTCTTAGTTTTAATCCCCAAGACATTGTGATAATGCATCTGTATAGAAAGCCTATCCATTTTTATTGACTGGGGACTTTAGGATGTAAGGAAATACTTTGTCTTGGAGACAAATTGAAATGTTTTAATGTCTTTCTCACAAAATATAAAAATATTCCGACAGACATTATGCAGCAAGCAAGACTTGAATCTAGCCTGCAAATGTGAAAAACTAGAATTTCAAATCTGCTTTAAATGCATATCACAGCACAGCAGTAGAAAGCAACCACTGCCAACTCTGCCTTGTTTGATACTCACAAATGTTACAGAAGGGAACAGCAATAGAAAAGTGGCAAATTTGTCTGTGCCCTGGGCAGGGGTGGGTGTAAGACACTGCTGGCTTTGGCTGTGGTGGGGGTAATTACCCACACAGTACAGGACTGTGCTGGGATTTGTGCTGGAAACAGTTGGTGACACAGGGATTTAGTTGTTGCTGGGCAGTGCTTGCACCTTTCTGCTCCTCACCCATCTCACCAGCACAACTAAATAAAGGCTGGGGGTGCAGGAGGAGTTGGGAGGGGGCCCAGCCAGGACAGCTGACCCCAGCTGACCACAGGGATGTTCCAGATCATATGGCTGCATGGATGGATTCATGCTCAGCACTCACAGCTGGGTGAAGGAGAAGGAAGGGGGTAACATTTGGAGTGATGGTGTTTGCCTTCCCAAGTCACTGTGATGTGTGATGGAGCCCTGCTTTCCTGGGGATGGCTGAACACCTGCCTGCCCATGGAGAATAAATTCCTTGTTTTGCTTTGCTTGGGCATGTGCCTTTTTATTTCCCTATTAAACTCACTTATCTCAACCCACTTTTCCCATTCTGGTTCTCTCCCCCATCCCACTGTGAGGCCAGTGAGTGGCTGAGCTGCCAGCTGGGGTTAACCAGGACAGGTACAGACAGCACTGGCTGCAGGTGCAGTACACATCTTCCACTGATCCAGAAGAATTAGCTCAGCAAAGCTTTTCAGCCAGGAAGCCCTGGATTTTTCTCAGCATTAAATAATTTAGGGAACTTAAGAATTTCTGGTAAATTTCCAGCACCTATGACTGGGTCCCAATCTGTGTCTCTGAGTCTGATATGTTTCTATTGTCCCAGTATCACTGCTCTTCTACAGAAGAATCCTGCTTAGTGATCACCAGCATTGTTTACCAATTACTCTGAAAACACAGCACTCCATTCAATCTACAGCAAAAAATTGCAATGAACAAGGGCAAAATGTATTTGGAAATTATTTGTTGACGACAAAAGGTCAAAATTAATTAAAAGGGCTACTCAAATGTCACCATCCCTGCTAGCAGAACACCCATAAGCATATTAATGTGTGTTGAAGTCTGGAAAGTAACAGTCAAATGACACAATGTCTTGTCTTACCTAGATTTCCCCACTGAAATAACATCAGCAAATGGGTTTGTTAAAATCAGATCTGTAAGATGCAGATAAGTAGGGATTTAAAATTATTCCCATTTTAAAAGAAGTCTATTGCAAAATCTTGCTGGTGCAATTTCACTTCTCTGAAGGTGAAATATCACTGTTTCTGTCATGGGTTGCAAAGTGTAGTAGTCCAGTAGAGCTCTGTGCTTCCAGGTCTCACCAGGAGTAAGGCTGAGCATGTTTTCCCACCAGGCACAGATGTAAACAAACCCTACCCCACACACATACTTGTGCCAGGCACAGAGATTGGCACAGGCAGAACACACAGCACTCACAGGCACCACCAGAGACTTATCCAGGATGAGTCTCCTACAGGGAAATAATATACATGTCTATGTGTACACACAGTGTGGATCCCTTTGGAAGTGGGACTCAGACTTGGGTGGCCCATCAAGTGGTTGTATCTCCTGTGCTGTAGCTCTGGGAGAAGCCAGGTGAAGGAACAGTTCAGTTCTCCCTTGTCCTGTTGCTCCACTGGGCTCCTTTGGCTCCATATGTGTGGAGATCACTCCTTATCAGTTGGATTCACTTGTAAGAAAAAATTTGGGTTTTCTACTGAATATTAGTTCAAGTCTAGATAAATAGAGCTTGAATTGTGCTTCAAGTGTGGGCCATCAGTGATGTTTGAGCCCCAGGATCACTTTGAAAGCATGTCACATTGTATTGACTGCATTCAGAACAGCTGGGCATAGAGGGTATGCCAGGATCATCCAGCATGCCAGGGGATTGATGGAAAATCATTAGTACATGGGTGGAATATGGATGAATCTTACAGCTCTATAAGGCACAAGAACAGAAAAGGTCTTTTGGCACGGTAGCATGGTGCAGGCTTATTTCTATTCTACAGGAAGAGTCAGCACCTGCTCTCCTGACCATTAATGTAAAACAGATGCTGTCTGCCCACTGTACACAGCTGCCTACGTTTAAAATTAAATGCTCCTTTTACTCAATGGACCAGAACCTCATAAATTGCCCTTTCTCTGTATGTCAGATCTCACAGGAAGGTCAAATATCAAAGTGACAACACAAACAGACAGTGCATGAGGAGCTGGTTTTGGCTTGCTTTTCTTGTTTGTTTGTAGGTTTGATTTTTGTAAGGGTTTTTGTTTGTTTTTTTGGTGAGGTGTTTTGTGGGGAAGGATTGTCCTCTTTTAAGCACTGAGAAGCCTACTATGAAGATCTTTTTTTCAAGAGGGAATCTTCATCTCTCCTCTTTAAGATAATCTGAGTTTAGCACATTAAGCATGTCTGAAAGTAGTGGAAAAAAAAATCCAAAACAAACCAGAAGCAATTTTCCTGACTTGAGGTAATACTGTATGTACTTGCAGTGTCTGTCATCTCAGGCTTCACTGCTTGTGCTGTGGGATGTGAGCATGGTTTGCTGAAGATAACTCACATGTGTTCTGTGTCTACCAGTGGTATCTCCAGCTGTTATCTAAACTCTCTAAACTAAGAGATCTGAAGTTCATTTAAATGCATACAAAATGACTGGTTAGGGTGCAGTTCATGCAAAAGTATTCACCTTGTGCTTTGGTCTTTGTTTGGGAACATCTTCCAATTCTTAGGAAATTGTTGACTTGTTTTGTGCATCACTATCTGCCTAGTTTTGACAAATAACTGAAGAATTCCCTGCTGAGAGATTTTTCTCCCTCACTGCTCTCCCTTTATATATTTTCATGTGTTTTTCTCTTCAAAGTACTTTCCTAACATATAAATTAATCTTGCTTGCTAGATTTTGTTTTCCAGTCTTCCATAAAAAATGAAAAGCATACAAATTAACTTCTCTTGTGTACGTTGATTCTGTTGCAGATTATTAGTTACTACTTTGCCTTTCTCTTGGTGCAAAGATAGTACAGCCATTTGTAATTCAAAAGCCAGATTTGAGCTTGAATCACATTCTGCCTCCTGCTACAATTCTATTTCATTCCATTAAGTGAATAGTCAAGTAGGAAGTTCAGAACTAATAGTGCAACTGCTACTCTGAAATTAGGATATACCCCAGAGTTTTATACTTTTCTTTGATTCATGTGTGTTTGTCCTCCAAATGGAGGCTTAGATGTTCAGATCAAAGTCAGAATATGCACTACTTCATCAGACATTTTCCTTGTCAAGTGGAAACCCAGTTTCAGGGGTCAGTGACTGACAAATTAGATATCCTGACTGCAAAAACTGCATCTATAAAATCAGCAACCACTTCAATCAAATATAGTTCAGGAATATTTCTGGTGGTATTTAAGTAAAATGATAGAGCCCAGGGACATTTATTGACTAAACTGTGTTTTGGACAAAATACATTTTCACCACGGGGAACAAACAGTTGAGTGACATGTGTCATTCAGAAGCATTTCTGAACTATCCAAGTGCTTATAGGAGAATAAATGAAATATTGTGGAAAAAGGAAAAATGAACCCTGATAAAACATTCATAAAATATGAAAGAAATTTAGTTTTTCCATGTGTTGTTTTTATTTATTTGTAAGGTCCTGCAGTTGGGGAACTGTGGAAAATTGTTTACATCTGAAGCAGATCACTTCATGTGTGACTATCATGCAGTGGTGAAGAGCTCAAATATATTAATTAAAAGCTTCAAAAAAAGGAACAATAAGAGAAGTCTGAAAATGATTCTTTGTTTTTAAGATCATGATATTTTCCTCAAATATAATGGCTCAGAAGCATAAGAGTGTATCTGGTTTTATCAATATTGTCAGTAATCCCTACTGCCCAAATCCTACTGTATCCTCTGTGGGATTAGCAAAGAAAAAGTACTGCTGATCAATGAATAAAATTAATCCTGGAATTTTTTCTTACTAAATTTTTTTTCAATAGTTAAATTCTTTGAACAGTTTCAAGTAGCTTGGTTCTGGGACAGAAAAAGTGTGAGTAAAGAGTGAATGTGGTACCATTAACTATCCCTTCTCAAAGGCAGAAATGGGGTCTTGCAATCATTTATGCTGCAGGAAAGCTCACTTAATTGATTCCTCACAATCAAAATGCCTACTTTTGTTTTTGGTGTCCTGAAAATATTAGGCATTAGTGTATAAATGGGTAATTTAGATCACTTGAATATTTTAGTTAATGGTCTACAAGTGGATTGATGTTTTGTTTCTTTGGCAGACTCTCATACACCTTACCCAAAAGTTCAGCATTTTGTAAAATTTTTACATTAAACTTTCAGATACTCTCACTAAATTATGTGAAACATGATGTATATGTCATCATCATGATGGATATTAATTGCTTTTTTGTACTGGCTTGGAATAATTTTCCTGAGTAAATTCCTATTTTGAAAACACTCTGTTTCCCATGCTCTAAAATCACTTACATGCCAGTTGAGGGGTAAGAAGTAGCACAAAATGTTTGTTCAGCTAAAGGTGTGTGCCAAGGTTAACCAGTCATGGTTCTAAATGAACATCCCAGCAACCACAGAGAATTACATTTGCAGATGCAACAGCCCAGGAACCACTCTGTCAGAACAACATTCACATTTCTATTAACAGTAGCTGGTAATTATTGACTTCATTGATTAAAATCCAACAACTCATCAAAAAGAGCAGCACATTATTTGCACTATTAAATCTAAAAAATCTCCATTAGACTTTTAAACTCATTTGTTGGCCATATTACCTCTTTTGCCTGTGAATTACAAATGTCCTGACTTATATCTCATCAGTCTTTTAGAAATTTGCTATAATATGAACACTAAAAAACCATGGCATTACAGCATAGAATCAGATCATCTTTCTGCAATAATTGCCAAAATTTGAAGTTTTGGTCATGAAATTTCCTTCTTTTTCTTTTGAATCACTGATGTATCAATAAAGAAATTTTCTACCAGATTATTTAAAGAAGAACTGTGACATACTAACGAGCTACTGCCTAATTAAAACCAACCATTAGAAAGAAAGGCAATTACAGTCACTGAGTATTTAAAGTAATTGAAAGATAGACACCAAGACACTGAGCATAATTTCATTGCATTTGATGTTAGAGCTGACCTGATCTCTTCTGGTAGTGTTCCCACAGGTAGGAACTGAGAAATCCTTTCAGTATTGGATTCCACTCACAAGATGAACAGTTCTCAGCAGCTTTAGGTTATCTTATTATTTCAAATGCATTAGTAGAATGGAGACATGAGTGTTACCCACATAATTCACAGGGATGCTATGAAACCCATTAAAAGTCACTAATCAGTATTGTACTTGAGGCCTATTAATTCTTTAATTCATATCAACATGATATTCCTTCTCTTTATAGGCTTTGAAGATTTCTCCCCTTCCTGCATAAAGATCACTGCTGGGAGGAGACTTGCTTCATACATTTAATTAAAAAAATCTCAGTGTATTTGTGCAGTTTCTCATAACTCCTGAGGTACAGGAGCTGAATCCTGGACATAGAAATAAAGGGATAAGCAAGGAGTGGATCTACACAGCAGCTTTTCTGCTGATAGCAACAAGTCCTGCCCTGCAAAAAACAGCAACCCTGATGATACTGTATGAATAAACTGTTCATTAAACTGACTCAGGCTGCCCCTGTGGGTAGAGTGGGATGTGGAGAGTGGAAAGAGCAGATAGAGCAGGTTGTCTGTGTGCCTCATCCTAAGGGCAGACTCTGATTAGCTGACCTTGAACAGGAGAACTTGAAGAGCAAGAGAAAAGAAGGATATGACTTGAGATGAAAAATTAGTTTTTGGAACCACACAGATAAGTGTGGGGAAGAGCTGGTAAGGGATGAGAACACTCTTGACAAGAAATGGGTCTGTTCTGGAAGAGGTGACAATTATGATGATTTAATAGAGAAGATTAGTGCTAATGAGTTGTGAACACTTCAGTTTCCTTTTAATGAAGGGATTGATTCCCTGAGCTGGCACGGTCCCTGAAACTGGGTGTTCTCATTTGGAGAAGGAGAGGATGGAAAATGAGGTGGGAAATTGAAATTGCTTGAATTCATGTCTTTTAAAGTTTGGAACTAATGTAAAAGTGACTGGGGTACTGATGTAGCAAAAGCAGTTTATTGTGAACTTAATATGGCATTTTGAAAATGGTATTTCTTACTAATTTGACTTCAGGAAATAAACTCTCAGTTAACATTGTCTCGCTTCTGCTTCTTACTAAGCTTCATTTTAGCACTTGTAGAATAGTAATTGACATAACTGTGAAAAAAAGGAAGAAATGGAAGGTCCTAGAGAGTTTTACCATTCAGAATTCCCCAAAATTAAAAAATTCAGGGTTTGACCCACTGTCTTGAAATGCAGAAGCCGAGAGGGCAAAAATGAAACAAAACCAATCAATGTCTTCTTGTGAATTGCTGGTCAAATACACACAAATTTCTGTTCATAAGCAAATGAATAAATACCCAGTATTCTGTAATTATACATAAGAAAAGTTATAAAAAGCCAAATTGCATATTCACCAATTGTTTAAAAGCATTTGGGTATTTTTTTTTTGTTACATAGTGCAATTAAATGCCAAAAACCAAGGTCAATCTACCTGTCAGAGGTGAAATTATTAACCATGTAAAACTCCTTTAATTGCCTCCCAAATCTTAACCCTTGATAGCTATAAAAATACAATTTTCTTTAGGGAAAGAAAGTGCATATTTCAGAATATTTGAAAAATTCAAATGCACATGTCAGCAGACCTGATAGATCTATGAGCTACATCAATGCTACAAAGTTTTGCTGCAGAAAATTTAGTTATAACCCTGATGTGGAAAATGGCTGGGGACTTGGAGAAAGAACTGAATGACTTTCCCAGCTGTTAAACTGTTCTTCTGGAAATATTTAGTTCAAGGTATCTATTGGCCTTTTTGTGTGCTCTCTGATGAAATCCTGGTGCTTCACAGGACTTCCTTCCTGCCTTTTAAATATTAATTTCATACACAATTTATGACATTGTCATGGAGACCAAACTTCAATTCTGCTGGTAGCTTGATGGCCTCATGCTGCCATCAGCTGATTTTACAGTTTTCACCCTATTAACATTCTACTAAATGTTGATGTTCTTCTGTTCCCTTTCCAGTTCCCACTAGATCATCCTTTTGAGAATTGTCACCAGTTCTGTGCATCAGCAGTGCCAGTAACAAAAGCAGCAAGTTATAATGGTAGCAAGGAACAAACAAATAGCTTATCCTCCCTTATAGATATCTAAATAGGTCTTTTAAATGAACATTTTTTTACTTCTGTAGTAATTGCTTTGTTTGCTTTTATCTAATTCTTGGAGTTTTGTGTGGGGGCTGTGAATGCATATTTTAGTTATTCATTATTTTTCTGCCATATTGTGAGAGAGGACTTGAGGCTGTGAGATAAGGTGACTTACAGTCTGGCATTTGGGAAAATAATTGTATTAGCCCTTTTTTATTTTTAATATTATTCTCTTGACAATTCATTTGAGGTGAATTTTTATCTCATACTCTGCTCTTATCTTTCTGAGCACAGACCATCATCACATACACCTCACTATAAGGAAACTGTAACTCATGTTACAGATGAGACCACTTTTGAGCTTTTCTGATTAAATAGTGTTTATCTTTCCTCATTTCATGAGTAAGAAAGTCCCAGTCCCTTCTATGCAAAAAGCAGTGGGCTTCTTTTTGAATGACCTGCCTCCCAGCAGGTGAGAAGGCTTGAAGTTTCTGGTTTGGATCTGCTTTCTATGTGAACTATATGCACTTAATGAGTGAACTTAATCACTGCTCAGTGATTAAGTCAGAGGTGCTTCACTGGAAAGCAAATTGGGTGGATGTGATTTGGGGCAGGGCCAGAATGGAGGGGAGATGCTTTAGTACAATATAAATCTCTACAAGCAGCAAGCTGGGGTGGAGATCTTGGAACCCATGTTGAGGACAGCAGGGAAACAAAGGGAGAATGTGAGCTGAGTCCACAGGCTGGATGTGAAAGAACAGCTGGGCAGTGTCCCAGCCCAGACTCCTCTCCTCTCTGCTGGCAAATGGAATCCTTTCTCAGAAGTGAAACAGGGATAACCAGGGATAATGACAGTGGTACATGGGGCATTTGTTCTCTCCCTTCTACATAATAAGGTGGCATGTAAAGAGACAGAAATTTCATATTGGTTTTCTTATAAATATCCATTTGCAACAGACTGTTTCATCTCTAACCAGTGCTGTCTGGTTGTTCCTGCACTGGGAAGTCAAAAACCTCTGACCTGGGGATCTGGCCAGGCAGAACAAAGAGCTGTGGTCCTGTTAAAATGGGATGCTGTTGACAAAATGCAGAGCAGTGATAGAAGGCAGTGTGTGCCTTGCCCATTGTTAAAAACCTTCCTTTCTTTTCACTTCTGTTTTGCAGAGCAACCAGTCCTACATCTTGTAATACAAATTCCTTTCCTGAGGCAGAACCTCAAACCAGAAGAGTGAGGTAACAGCCTCAGTAGGATGTGCAGGATGCTCTGCACTCATCATTTCCTCCTAAGGACAAGTTTGTAAGGGTGCTGAATATTGTAATCATTAGAAAAGAGAGGAGAGATGACAGACAGATTTATCACACTGGTGTAGTGCTCAGGGGTATGTACAGGTGATTCCATATTTGCACACAGATGAACTTATAGATACAAAGAATTTCCTTCTTTTTTTCTTCCTATTTAAAGATGTGGCCTAAGAATTACAAAAGAATGTGAGACCAAGAAAAAAAAAAGGTCCCTGCTAGTTTTGGTTTTAGGCTGTTGCCCAACTTCATTCTCAGAATTTCAGCTTTCTCAACTGCTTCTGCTGCATTACCATGTCTGTACTCAAGACTGTAGTTAATACATGAATTCACAAAGGAAACATCCTTTTTCTGCAGCTATTTGCCTCCCTCTGTCAGAGGATAATTTTACATCTTCAGTCTACATATTTGAATGCTAAAAGTATCTTCCCACTTTCTGCTATTGTGTGTAAATTGCCATCAGCCTCTGCTAGAAGCTTGGTTAATGTGTTCAACAAAGTGATGTTTCTTTCTTGGTCCCAGTCCCAAATGCAAACGTTTTTCAGTCTCATAGAGCTTATTAAAGGAATATATTGCTTCCATTGTCCCATCCAATTTAGCTACAGCTGCCAGCCTTAGCACTGAAAGTCAGATCCACTTCAATTATTGTTTCAAATTAAGACAAATACAACTTGGGGGGACAGCTTATAATAATTTTTTCTTCATGTGCAGTAAGATAAATTTTCTGTTTGTTTGAACCTGACTGAGAATTTTACAGAAAAATGAGAAGAACCTCAATTAAAGAGAATCAAATGTTCTGAAGACATGTCAATTAAGAAAAAAACTTGTTGGACACTTGCCCCCTTCTTGTCTTGCCTGGAGGACTGTTTGACAGCCAGACTCTTGACTCCTTTGCTAGTGGGTTGTGAAGAAGAAAGAGCTCCCAGGCCGGATTTCTGAGCCAGAAGATCTACACCCACCTCAGTGTCTGGACTGCCTTGCTCTGAAGCTGTCATGTCACCAGGCTGGTGCCTTTCCCAGATTTTGTAGTGTTTGGGCACAAGTTAAAAAGAAAAATAAAAATCTGATATTTCCATGGACATTTATAAGCATCAATGAAACTAATTTTGAAGCACAGTTGCTTAGATTTCCTTTCCCCTCCTCTTTTCTTTATAAGGAAACAGGTTAAGAGAGATTCAAGGTTAGATCAGGACATAGTTGTGCAGAGGCAAGACAGGTCAGGAAAGGAAGCAACATTCCATCCTGTCTGGAGTCCCTGGAAAAACCAACTGCCCAGTCATTGGCTCATCAATACAGAGAATGTGCTGTAGCTGTTCAGCTGTAGATTTGGCCATCCACAATCATTGCATCCAATTTATTCCTTGTCTCATCTACTTAACCAATAGCACAACCTGTCAGGCAGGTGGCCTGCAGGGGTGCAGAAGATACAGTCAGGGGAGTCTTCCTGATAGACACCAGTAGGTCCATTTCAATCTACTGTATTTGATTAATAACTGCTGCATTTTGTTGTATTCATAACACAGAAATAGTGGTTCAAGAAGCCCTACATGTGGAAGCTGGGAAGTAATGCCTATGAGGCAGATTTAGTATTACTCCTTCATGTCTGCTTCTGTTTGCATCTGGAAAAAGGATGCCTGATGACAAAGGCTCTCTGTACAGCCCTGGATTTAGTTCATGATCCCTCCTTAGTGCAATAGTGCTTCTGAAGGTGATGTTCTTTGCACTCATTGGGGTCCCTCCCTTGTTCCTGACAGTTTGACATGCTCCTCCTCTCTGCAGCTCTACTAACCTAAGCAATGTTAGCACAAATAACATGACTCTGACATGTTGAATTTAAAAGAAGAGGAAACACTGAAGGCTTGACAGACAATTTTGCAGAATAATTTAAATGTCTGAGATGAGATAGAATGATCATAGTTGACATCTCAACTTGCTTCTTTATGATTGCTCTGAATCAACTTCAAACTCAACTATAAATTAGAAAGGCAAGAGTTATCTCAGTTTTATAACAAATCTTAATATTCATTGCTACTATAATTGGAATTGAAAAAAAACCAAAATGCTGAATCCAAGGGTGGCAGTAAGGTTTGATTATTCATATTCTAAAATAAGTTTCTGCCATGACAAAAACATGGCAGCAGTTACAATGAATAAAGAAAGTGAATCATTGAGATCCATTCCCAGAAAATTTAAACAAAGAGAATACAGGCAGAACTAGAGTTTGGGTTTAAGGTTTTTTTTTTCATTTGATGAGATCATAAATTCCCATTCAGCACATCCTCTCTGAAAAATATATTTGTACTCAGAGATTTGCCTAATTAGTGGATAAAATAAAGCAGTAAAAGGGTTTCCTTCCTTTTATTTCTTTAGAGCCATAGTTCTAACCATGTTCTAAGAACTATTAAACAACTTCTCTATCTGCTGAGAGCATCAAAGAATGTTCCTAACAGTACTCTCAGTGCAGCACATTTCAGAAAATAAATATACCCAAAAAGTCTACCAAGGGAAGATGTTCCACTTCACATGCTAGGAAAAGGAGGGGACATGAAGATGTGGCACACACACAAAATACAAATGGAAGCCTCATTGCCTCCTATGGCAGCAAGCATGGCATGGGCATGGCACAAGAGCTGCCATGAGACAGGACCCTAACAATAATGGGGCTGCTTATCTGACTGCTCATATTCAAATTAATGAGCACAAAGTGCTGCAGGCTGAGAAATACCCACAGAGATGTCCTGGTCTGAATGCTCACACTGCTGTGAGCCAGTGCAGGTTACTTTGGGACCAGCTGTGTGACTGATCACTGCAGTACCTGGAGAAACTCAATTGCTTATCATTATGTGGGAGTAAGATGTGTTAAACAGAGCAGATTTTTTAAGCAGCTTTTCTTCCTCTGAGCTTCACCGATATGCTGGGGTTAATGTAGACACAGCAATATAAAAAAAAATTTAAAAATAACATGGAATAATTGCCTATATTTAGTTAATTTACTTATTCCTATGACTACCTTAAAGAAACTCCTTCTTAATTCAGGATCCCTCTCCTCAAGGGCTCCTCACTCCTTCCATGTCTCTTTGCACTAAATCTTGTTGTTATTAAAGAACAAGGTGCTGCTTACATGAAATTGAGCATTAACCAAAAGCTTCTTCTGATGAGGTTGAGCAACATATATGGAAAATTAGGGAAATTTTCATTATTTGCCTTTTTTCCTGGCTTATGCATCATAATGTTGTGTTTGCAAGTTAATGACTTTCCTGTCTTTCTAACCTGAATAGATAAAGCTTTATCTTCCTCGAGTTAAATGTAAAATCAATTATGTGATCAGAAGCAAGGTATTCATCACAGTTATGGAAGGAACTCAGAATTTTTTAAGACCAGCATAAGTCAGAAAATCTGCCTTATACTTCTCTCTGCTGATCAAGCAAAAAACTTTCTCTCCCAGTCATAATTATCAACCCTTCTGTACCAGTGAAAATGTACATGTGAGTGTGATGTGCTGACCACATTAGGGACTTCCCAGAACAGAAAAAAACAAGCTCTGGAGAACTTGAATTCTTCCCACCTCACTTCAAACATCAGCCTCATCACCTTGGTCTGCCTCTGTAATCAAGGGGAAAAAGAGAGAAATTCCAGAGAGAAGTTACCACAGCTGTGAGCAGGACCACAGATGTCCTGCTCACTGCACAGTGATCATAAAGAAACTACTTTTCTAACCCAAAGTACATTAATCATGTACCTAAGTGTAGTCTTGACAAAATTTGGTCTAAGAAACTCAATTCTAGTAAGTTGTTGAGCACCTGCCCATTTGGATTTTTAAGGTTTCTCATATATTTGGTGTATGGATGAGAAGCAACAGTAAAAAGAAAAGATTATTTCATGTATGCTCATGCTGCTTGAAGAATCACTTAAATCACCCTATTATTTTATATTCCTTCCAGAAGAATTAGTTTTTGCATGGAAATTGAATTTTGTAAGGAAATTTTTGTATGAAAGAAATTATCTTTCAATTTAAACTGAAAACAGCTTTCTGTCCTTGTTTAAAATGACAGAGAAACAATAAGCCTAATTTGTTTTGCACTACATTCTTCACATTACTATTCAGATTTTTGCTTCATCTTTTGGGTTTGGAAAGCTTGTTAAATAACTTGCATGCCAGTTAAGAGGGTAAGTCTGAAATGAGCTACTAAAGATTTGACAGAGTGAGACGTGTTTTGGTCCATCTTATTTAATTTATTTTAACATTTTAGAAATGCCCACAGTTAAGAAATAAGATACATCATACTAAGAGGAATGTCTGAAAATGTTAGTAGGTATCTATATGTGATTGAAAGCATCATATATCAGCACCACAGTTTTAAATTAACTATTTTACTGAAAAAAATAAGAGAAGCTGCTTGAGTGAAACTTTTTGAGTAGCTGGCTTTATTCTCCAGGATTATACTGGAGTGGAGGAGATTCTCTGGAAGCAGAGAAAGAAGAGTGGAAGCAGAGGTTGAAGAGTGTTTGTATATTTCTAACAAAACCAAAATAAGATGAACATTTATTTCAGTAGCAGTGAGAAATTTTCCTTTATGATGAAGTCAGGAAAAGGGAAAGGATAATAGGAAATTTGTCCAATTCTAGTGAGTAAACTAACCACAGAAGGTGTATGCATGCAAGGAAAGACTGATCTGCCTTTTCTAGGTTCCATACCAGGAAAATGAAGGGGTTTATGTAGCTCAGAGGAAAATCTCGTTCATGCCTAAATAAATGAAAAAGAAAAGCACTATTTTAAGCCTCTCAACCCATGCAGGGTGCCAAACACACAGAGATACACATAAAAAATCAGTGCAGTGTCTAAGGTTACACACAGCAAAAAATATACCTATTCTTAACCCCAGTATGTGGTTTGTTGTTCATTCAATGAATCATGTGCTGAAGATTAAATTTGTTATGATTGAAGCTTAATGATAAGTGCTGCAATTTTGGTGTTTCTTTGCTTCATAAAACTGAAAAAAGACACAAAATTGTCTCTAAAATACTACAGTGTTTGAAGTTAAAAATAGAGAGAGTTCGGAATCATTTGTTGTAATTTATCACAAGTTTGATTGCTGAACTCTGGGTTTTAAGAAAGCATAACTCCAGACCTGTAATAGTTTTCTTTCATTAGCTTCTGTTGTCCCAGCACAATTTTATTGCTCTGTGCTCTAATTATTTGGGTTATTTGATCAGGTGAAATCATAATAATTTAATAATAATAATAAATAATTTGTTTAGTAGTTAGCTATAAGCATTGGTAGCTACTTTTTAAAAAATCTTCTACTAGATGAAGAACTGTGAACCTTAAATAATGAGGTTGTGAGAAAGAGGGAAGAGAAACAGGAAATTCTGCATTGTCTCCAGAGACAAACCTCTGCTCAAATTCTGTTCTTCAACACACCTTTAATTGTATGTAGTTTAGAAAGCCAGTTAGGTGCTGCTATGAAAAAGTTGCAGAATCACAGAATTGTTGAGTTTGGGAGTGACATCTTGAGTTCACCTGATGCAAACCCTCAGCTCAGGCGGAGTCACCTAAGACAGGTTTCCCAGTTGGGATTTTAGTATCTCCTCAAAGGAAGACTCCACAGCCTCTCTGAGCAACCTGTGAAAGCAATGTTTGACAATCCTCACAGAAGAAGTATTTCCTTGTATTCACATGGGATTCATGAGTTTTAATTTGTGCTTAATTTATGCTTATTACCTCTTGCCCTGTCACAGACCACTACAGAGAAGGTCTGTTTCCCATTTCTTCATTTCTACCCATCAGGTATTTGTACACGTTGATGAGATCCCACCTAAACCTTCTCTTCTCCAGGGTGAGCAGTCTTGGCTCTCCCAACCTTTCCTCATATAAGAAATGCTCCAGCCCTTTATTCATCTTTGTGGCCCTGCACTTTAGTCTTCATGGACTGGGGAGCCAAGAATGGGATTCAGGTAGTCCAGGTCAGCCTTGGCTTTCCTAACCCTATCTCTGCAAGATCAGACAACAACTCTGTGTTCCTCCTGGATCACCCACTCCTACTTCCACCTCTTGTACACTTATTTTTACTCTCTGAGTTCAGTTAGGATGTCCTTGCTCATCCATGCTGGTTTCCTTCCTCTTGTGTTTGATTTTCTACTTATCAGGATGGACCATGTTAAGCATTGGAACATGCTGATAGAGTAACCATTCCTGGAGGTGTTCAAAAGACTTGTACATGTGGGTCTTAAGGACACAGTGTACTGGTAGACTTGGCAGTCCTGGGTTAATGGTGGGACTTGATCTTGCAGATCTTTTGCAATCTAAAGGATTCTGTCATTCCGTAATTTATGAATATATAAAGCTTTGCAAGTTACAGACTGAGATCTTGACCTGCATCTCAAATGGGGTACAAGTTTTCAGTCCATTATTCCCCACTAACCTTTTCCTCACCCACAAATTTCTCAAGTACCTATTTTCCTAGGTGAGCAGTTTCCTGCACAGGTAGTGGGGCCCTTGTTTGTGTGAGTAGTTTCCCTGAGTTCGTCACACAAGCTGTCTGTAGCCTGCTTTAATTGGAAGTGTTTGAGACAAGCCGGGGACAAGAGAGACTCGTTGGCACTCTAGACATAATTGCTACTGCTGTAGTGCCACGTGCATGTGAAGTGCTATAAATTGGCAGTGATAATAACACGAAGTGATAATGAAGAACTTGGTGAACATTCGCCAAGGCACAGCACATCTCCAACACAGCTGAATGGATTTCAGAGGCTGCATTCAGATGAGAGTATCAACAAATCCCGAGTGCCTTCTATATATGTTCTAATTCACTCCAACAAAATAGAGCTCGCATGTGTGATGATGTACCTATTCTGATGTACCTATTTTAGAGACTATAAATAGAACAGGAGCTAGGGGAGACTTTTCTTTATTCCACTCAACAAAAGATATATTAAAGATAAAACACTTGGAAAATAATTGATGAAGAATGAAGCTGACTTTGGTCTCAGAAAGTAAAACTGAGTGAGGCTGGTGAAAGCTGCCATGCTTTTCATGATAGCAGAACAATTAAAATGAGCTTTGAGGATATTGCATCCAAGTCTGCTAAATATCCCAAACAAATAGACTGAGAAATGAGCCTATTTTGCATTCATTTGCAAGTCTTACTTTATCATTGGTCTAATAATATTTGAGAAAACACAGACTTTATCATGAGGCTGTGCCATTAAGTCTACAAGTATATGAGCAAATGAGCCAGAAAAGTAATTAATTTTCTCCTGAAAAACAAATTATGAGAAAACACTTTTAGAGACCAGCCTTTTGCAAAAACAGAGCTCTTAATATGTGGGAATAAAAATGTTTCCAGAGTCACAGTAATTGATAGCGATGTGGCTTTTTTTCCTCCATTTGATTGTTCAGAGTGTACCAAAAATTCATCCTATTAGTCTGAAATTTTCTAGACCTTAAACAAGTGTTCATGAAAGTTTCAACTAATGTCACTCATTTTCTCAAAATTTACCTACTGCAGTGGTGTTCCTTGGAATAATTCATCCAGCTCTTTTCGACAATATCTGAGGAAGCGTCATTGCTCTTGGGTTAGAGAGCAGAGCAGGGATGTGACACTGCTGAGCTGAGGGAGGGAACTAATTACAGCCACTACCCAAAGGTGTGGTGGTGATGACATGAAGATGGAGAAAAACTCATGTACACTGAAAGGATGAGTGACACAAGTGACATAGGTCAGCAAGAGAAATCCTAACTGGATATAAGCAAAATGTGTCTTCAAGACTAAATGAGTGGCTGGAACATGCTTTCCTGAGAGGCTGTGGAATTCTCATCCTTGGAGATTTTCAAAACTGCCCTGGATAAGGCCCCTGGAAACCTGACCTAGTTTGAAATTAGCCCTGCTTTGAGGAGGTTGGAATTTGAAATTCCTGACATCTGAAGAGCTTTTCCATCCAAAATTATTCTCTGTATCTATTTCACTACTTAATCACAGTGTAAAAGATCTCACATGACTGTGGGTCGTATGCAAACCATGGACCTAAGCTGTTTAGTCCCAGCCTAAAAGGAACAGAAAACAGTAAGAACTCTTTCTCATTTAGTAGATGACTGCCTACATTTAATCATATGGTTTCTCTCATGGTTTCTCTACCACATCACCATGATGAAAGACAAATATACATATTATATTATATAATACAAAATACCATATTTTCATAGAATAGTTACGGTTGGGAGGGACTTTAATGATCATCAACTTCCAATGGGCAAGGACACCTTCCACTAAACCAGGCTGCTCAAAGCCCCATCCAACCTGGCCTTGAACACTTCCATGAATGGACCATTCTCAGCTTCTCTGGGCAACCTGTTCTAATGTCTCTGAGTAAAGAATTTCTTCCCAAATCTAAACCTGCCCTTAATGGGCAGGTAGACCTTCACAATCCACAGTTATTACCATAACCCACATCTCAAATGACCTCTTACTCCCCTAGCATTTGGAAAATCAGAGGCAGAAATAAAGAAGCTTCTTTTAGGTGTAGCAAAACATTGGTTGATTAGAACCAGGTGAAGAAGTGAAAGAAAATGTGCTCTAAAGCAAACCATCTCAAATGAACAGGATTCACAAAGAATTTAAACACTTCAAAACAGCATTGATCAATAACTGTAGCTTGCACATGCAAAAATATAGTAATGAGGTTTATTTCATCAGCTGAAAGCAAAGTGCATCGTAAAAGAGCAAGCAACAGGTATCTTGCATTTTGCTTTTTCATGTTTAGTTCATTACCGCTCGCTGCCTGCCCATGGCATGGTTGTGTAACTTGTGTATCCCAAGTGAGCCAAATGCTGACAGTGCATATGGGAATGATCACAAAATCACAGAGTGGCCTGGGTTGCAAGGGACCTACCTCAAAGTTCCTCTAGTTCCAGCTGCCCTGGACAGGGATGCCCTTCACTAGACCAGGTTGCTCAGAACCTGACCAGACCCGGCCTTGAGCACTTTCTGGGTAGGGACATTCACAACTTTTCTGGGAAACCTGTTCCAGGACCTCAGCACTCTCACAGTAAAGAATTTCTTCCTAGTATCTAATCTGAACTTGTCCTCAGTTTAAAGCTGTTCCTTGTCCTGTCCCTAAATGTTTTCTTTCTTGTAGGCTCCCTTCAGCTCTTGGAAGACACCACTTAGGTCACCCCAAAGCCTTCTCCTTTCCAGGCTGAACAATCCCAATTCTCTCAGTATTTTCTCACAGAGGAGGGGCTCCATCCCTCTGATCATCTTGGTGGCCTCCTCTGGACTTGCTCCAACAGGTGCATGTCCTTCCTGTGCTGGGACCCCAGAGCTGATATAGCCCTGCAGAGGGGGTCTCAGCAGAGCAGAGCAGAGGGGCAGAATCCCCTCCCTCCCCTGCTGCCCACTCTGCTTTGGATGCAGAACAGGTTTGGTTTTCTGGGCTGTGAGTGCACATTGCCAGCTCATGTCCAGATGATGAAAAGTTCTTTCTCAGATCGAAGGGGATTTGTGGTCTTCTCAACCTCCTGGAGGGAGATTTTCTTCCATGTGAGGATAAATACTAAGCTGTCTCTAATTAATAATCTCTGCCTGTATAGGAGCTAATGGTAAATATTTTCTATGCTAATAAGTCTATGATATGTCTCTTACTATCTTTGTTGAAAGAAATTCTAGTCATCTTTCAACTTAATTTCAAGCTATTTTTTATTTTGGCATTTTTCTTACCAGTTTTATTTGGTCACTTCAGCACTAAATAGAATTTAAGAAGATTGCATGAGCAACCTAATTCCTTATAGAAGAAATTCTCTGTTCTCAAAAGTTTTCTTAGAGAATATTGAAAGATATTTTCATATCTTTATAAAGAAATATAAGAAGAATAAAGGAAGTAATTGTCCTTTGTTCTTAGCAACATTTGTAGAAATGACTCTTGTCTTTCTGAGTTTGGGGAAATAGGAAATAGGTGCATTTCCTTTTCTTTTCAACAATGGACTTCTATTAAAGACTTCGAAAGCACAAATCTCAAATTCCAATAACTAATGTTTATACATTTTCCAAAATAACAAAGAAATCTACAGAAATGTAAACAAAACAGACACTATGAAGGAACATTTCCAACATTCCTTCAAAATACTTGCTTATTTGTATTTACAAAGTCAATAAATCTTGAGACTTTGTCTCTTGAAACTTGTCCTTGGCTGTCAGAACACACAAACTTTAACAAAAACATTAATTTGGTTAGCTTGGACACTTCATTTTATGAAAAACATAATTCAAAGGTAAGTATTTGTTATTCACAGTCACAGTGGGTGTAACAGTTTTCAGCACACCTTCTCAGCATGGGGAAGTTTGTAATGATTTGATGTTGGACTGATGACAGTTGTTATTTTTAGCACCTATATTATAGCCTATATTTATACCACCTTTTATTACGTCTATATTTTATTCCACCATACCCGTACAAGAGAGCTCTGGACTGTTATTTTTCTTCTCTGACTTACTGTTCTTTGGTAAATGTCAGATTATTCAGGCCTTTAAGTGACCTGTTCTTTTTCAATGCAGCAAGTCTTGGTTAAACCTGTTGCTGCTTTACAGTGGGTGAGGAGTATTCTATAACATAGTTACACAAATTGGACTGGTAAGAAAAAAAAGCGAGGCAACCATAACAAGAAATGGCATCTACATCTACACTGGGAAAATCCTCAGTTACTAGTGGGGGGTTTATGTCATTGAAAAAATTACCATGTCCCTTTAATGTTACCACAGAAAAACTGGAAAAGGATCCTTCTTTAATTTTGTAGTTAGGAGACATCAAGAATCAATAATTTGTCATATTCAGTGGAAAGCAGAAGTGTTCTCTGAATGTATGAACTCTGCATATCTTGCTTTAACTGATTACCTCAAGATTATGAAGTTAGGTTTGGTCTTAATGATGAAATTTTTCTAATCTGTTTCTAATCTTTAATTTAAATCACATGTAAAATATCCATCACTATGTCATTTTCCCCAGGTAATTCATATGAAACAAGATATATGAATACTGGGTGCCTCAACTGGAAGGATTTAAATGAAAAATTACCTTGGTTAACTAAAAAGAAGGAAGGAAAGGAGGGGAAATGATCTTAATAATTCATCTGTAATTGCTTTTATGAAGACAGAGTTACAAATAATAAATAAAAATATGATATAAATACAAAAATTAGATATTATTAAAACAAATATAAAGATATAAATGTGGATACAGATATAACTTATTCTAAAAGTATTTTGTTTAAATGTGTTTCCATTGAGGACTATGTTCAATAATAGTTTATCTTCCAGTCTGAAGATAATCAAAAATTCAATTCCCTGTTTGCTATAGGCTTTATTATTTATCTTAATTTGGAGAAAGATTATTATAATGCATTCAAACTTTTCTTCAACCAAGTGAAAGCCAAGGCTGGGTCTGTGTTTAGAACAGTTTTCCTATAACTGGAGAATGACACTACTTAAGAAACAAACAAGAACTATTACTGCAAGTCATTTACTCTTTCATTTCAAGAAGGATTAAAATGTTGTTTTTAGGGTAGCTAATAATGTATTATTAGTATTCAATATCAATTGATTAATATTCAACATAAGTTACAATGTGTCAATTCATTTGGAAGGTATTTCTCAGCTACCTGGTTAACATAAAAATCCCAAACAACCCCTGAGTTTATTTCAAAAGCCAATCAACCCTTTTCTATGTTATTTCCCTTTGAGCAGATAAGAAGCTTACAAAAATAAAATTACAGTGTTTGCTTGAAAACTAATCTTCACTGGTCTGACTTGCCACCAGCCCCTCCCCAACCAGCAGCAACATTTTTAAAGATTCCTTTCTCCCATGGCCAATATTTGACTTGTCTATTTCAATTCTTAGACCAATCTATCAAAACCTCTTTTTTTCTTAAAATACTGCAATAGAAAAAAAAAGATAAAGGTAATATTTAATTTCTTATGTAAGGGCAGAATACTGGATTTTTGTGAAGGAGAGAGGCATAGGACTAGATTGCTTGTGACCACGACAAACCAAACTTGCCTAAGCTGGTACACAAAGTCCTGTTAGTCCTTAAAGCAGGGTAGGAGGAAAATAATTCCATTTGTTACTCAGCTGCACAGCAAGACCTGGAGAAACTCCTGCTCTGCACTCAGTAGCTTAGAAGTTGGTAGCTGCAAGATCTGCTTGGTGGAGTGCCTGTCAGCTCCAGAGACCTTCTCCTGTTTGCCATGCCCAAGCTGCCCTCTAGGTCAAAGACACACAGTTTCACTGGGATGAATTTCTTTACCCTCCAGAAAATGTCTTGGAGTGGTCTTAATCACACTGTGGTCTGATCTAGACACAGAATCAAACCCATGAAGGTTTGACCCAACTGGATCAACTGTGTGAGGAAGACACCATGATCCATGAAAATGGGTGTAAGAGTAGCATAATGATGTGTGTCAGGTGTGATAGAATTCAGAGGGGATGGAAAAATCTGCTGATATACTGAACATGTCCATGCACGTGTTCCTTCAAACCGTGCCTATACAGCTTTTGTCTTAACTGAACCAGTAAACTCAACACTTCTGGCAGGGTTAGCAGAGTTACCAGAGACACATACCAGTACAAAAGAAAAAAAAATAACTCTGAGTGCAGGAGCAGAACATCAGAGAGGATACAGGGAGCTTCACAACCACTGTTTCTTGGTGTGCATCATTCTACCTTCAACATCTAAATAAAATTGACTTCCTCCACAGGTCATGAAAGATCACAGAATCGTAGAATTAAAGGGTAGAAAGATCTCAAGGATCATCTGCTCCAACCTTTCTTAGCAAATCATGATCTATTCAAGATGGCCCAGACAAATCTGAGAAGTGTCCTATGCAGGAAGGCTGCCTAGTGCAAACATTAGCTGTACTTCTGAATGTCTCCCAGTTTAGTTTTGGTGGTTTTGGGGGTATTCTTGGTTTTGTTGAGGGTTTTGTTTATTTGAATTTTATGTTTGGGTTCAAAGTATTTTGTTCTGGAGGTACAGTCACTTCTGGAATGCCTTGTAGCTCTGTCCTTAGGGATTGCAGTTCATGTGTTTACTTGAGAGGCAAGGCATAGCAGCAGAAGATTGATTCACAGATCTGACAGCCCCTGGACAAAACTCATCTCTTGTCATCCCAGCCTGGATTCCCAGAGATGCCCTGGGAGTCCCAAGGCAGTGAATGGGTGGAGGTTGGTTGAGCCCTGTAGGAAAGCTTTGTTTGATCTCTCTTTTAAATCATTAACAATTAAAAATGCACAAAAGCTTGGCTGGCTGGTGACAGAGAACCACCATTCCCCACTCATAAGCACAGAAAACCAGAGTACATCAGCCTAAAAACATGTTTGGAGTGAAAATCATGTTCCACCAAGTGTTAGCATTTATCTGGATGTGAGCAAGATTGCACATTTATTTCTGGATGGTTCTCATGGATCTCTTGTCTAGACTGAACATTCACCTTGAAACATGCTCATAATTTTTTTAAAAAAAGGGAATAATCATTGGATTTAAAAGCAAGTTCACAGCAGACACTCTTTACCCTGCTTTCACACTCCGCCCAAAAAAATTACTAAGGACATTTATATCTCAAAACTAGAGGTGCATCAGTACCATTTCTACTGACATGTCATCATATGACTTTAGGCACCAAGAGTGCTCTTTAGTCCCAGACAAAACACAATATTTCACTTACCATTTAAGTAAAGTTTTCAATCTGTAATTTTTTTTTCCAAAAATTATCTTAATACTATAAAAAAAGAAAGAAACAAAATCTATACCTTACTCAAGTGGTAACTGAAGGGAAAAAATAACATTTTTCAAAGGATGAGGCACTGGAACAGGTTGCCCAGAGCAACTGTGGCTGCCCTGTCCTTGGAAGTGTTCAAGGCCAGATTGGATGGGGCTTTGAGCAACCTTGTCTAATGTCTGCAAGGTGTCCCTACACATGGCAAGGGGGTTGGAAGTAGATGATTTTTAAGACCCCTTCCAACCAAAGCCATTCTATGATGACGATTTTACTACTGCTCAATGCTACAATTTTGTCACTTAAAATAACAAGTCTCCAAAAAAAAAAAAAAAATCTTAAATGTAATTACACATTTAAGCTTTGCTTCTGCAATTGCTCCAGGCTCAGTAATGCACAATACTTAGAGGAATTTGAATATATTTGAAACCTTCTGGTTTTTTAACCTGTGTATATGTTTGTGTGTTACAAAATTCTGCCTCTCTAGAGGTGAGCAGACACCATGTGCCACCTACTTTGCCATTTTGCTTCAGAGGTTTGACTTATTGAGAAGTAAGCTTAATGCAAATAAAATGACTTTCCCCTCCTGGCATTTGGCAGTCACACGGAAATGCAACAGAAGAGCAGAGTATGAGAGAAAGTCACTTCTCAGAACTGTGTTCAGAAAGAATAACAAGCATTACATCCAAAATGAACCATCTGTGACAACCCCTAAGCAGTGCCTTATTTCAGTAAGTGCAAGCCTGGGAATGAAAGTGAAACTGTAGGTAACTGTCAATTAAAATAATCTAATATAGACTTTTCTGTCTCTGGGGGAGGGTGTGCACAGATTTTCTGGAAGCCTTCTTTTTTTCATTTTCTTGGCATAAATTTTATAGCTCAGGAGAACAGAATCACATCTGTAGCCAACATATATTACACACCTCATGGGAGGAAAGGTGCTGGAAGAGGCACTGTCATTGTAGATCACCTCTCAGTAGTCCTTGTATATAAGATAATATAACTTCACATCAAAATTAATTCTAAAAAAAATTTTCTAAGAAAAGAGTGATTTCACATCAGAAATTAGGTATTTGCCATTCCCCATTTGGGGAAACTGTATCTTATACAGTTGCATTCAGAAACAAAATCCAGAGAGTTTCTGTCGGTTCACTCAGACCACAAAAAACCAGAGTAATGGCAGCATAGCCAAGGTAAGTAGAAACACATGGAAACTCCTGCTTGCCCAAACACTGTATATTTATATATATACTGTACATTGACTGGCTACACCTTTGGATTTACAGGATTTAAATCACATCAAAATTTGGTCCTCAGAGTGCTCAGCAGGCAGTTCTGGGAAAGGGTCCAGAAGAATTCAGTCAGTAACCATGAAGACTCTGTCATTTTATAAGATATAGGTTACTGACTGAAAAAAATATGTATTGTTAGGCAGTAAAATTGCAGTTTTAGTCCTTATTGAATTTGGACCTGCGCTGCAGGCTGTAAAAAATACTCAGCTAATAGAACATTGTGTATATTTATTGAACCTGGAAAATCCCCCTGAGACAGCAGCTCTCAATGCTGCCAGGATACTTTCCATAAGCACTGAGCTAGAGTTGTGTGTGTAAATACCAAGTGTGTTTCAAGGCTTTCTATTTTATTGTTATTAATTTGTAAGCTATTTTGTCACCTGAATGAGTATATGGTTATTTAAGAACGTAAAAATCTTAAAGGTATTTTAAATTCTGTTTTATCAACATTCAGGTATTAATCTAATTTTAAAATAAGACAGTAGTGTGGGAGTAGCTCAAGCTCTGTTTGCCTTCATGTTCTGGTTTCAGCTGGAATAAAATTAGTTTTCTTCTTACTAGAATAGCACTGTGTTTTGGATTCAGGATGAGAATATTGTTGACAACACTGATGTTTTGGCTGTTGCTCAGTAGTGCTCACCCTAAGTCAAAGAATTTTCAGTGGTTCATGCTCTGCCAGTGAGGAGCTGCACAAGGAGCTGGGAGAGCACACAGCTGGGACAGCTGATCCAAACTGTCCAAAGCATATTCCACACCATGAAATATCATGCTCATATAAACTGGAGGGTTTGGATGGGAAGAGCTGATTGCCACTGGGGACGGGCTTGACATCATTCAGTGGTGAGCACTGGTGTTGTGCATCACTTATTCTTCTTGGGTTTTCTTTCTTTCTCTCTTTTTCATTGCAATTATTACTGTTTTTATCATTAGTGCTATTATTATACCTTCCTTTTTTTCAATTACTAAACTGTTCTTATCTTAACCCACAAGTTTTTACTTTTTTTCTGATTCTCCTCCCCAAGTCACTGGGGGAAAGGAGTGAGAGAGCACCTGCATGGTACTTAGCTGTCACTGGGGTTAAAGCACAACACTGAAACATTCAGAGTCCCACCACAATCGAAGCCTGTTGGTGGGACTGGACCTCAGCAGTGAGAATGCCTCTCTGTGCATTTGCCTTTTGAGCAAATCAGGGACTTACCAGGATCTCCTTAATGAGAGCCACCCCAAGGCATGGCTGTGACTATATCATCTGCCCTGAGATCTCAGCTGTAACTCTTTCTTCCAGGTATTCCTTTCAGGATGAAGAGGACATGTTCATGGTGGTTGATCTCTTACTGGGAGGTGACCTGCGTTACCATCTGCAGCAGAACGTGCACTTCAATGAAGGAACTGTTAAACTGTACATTTGTGAGCTGGCACTTTCCTTGGATTATTTGCAGAGATACCACATCATTCACAGGTGAGTGAATTTCATCTGAGGAGCGGGATGCTTGCTTTTGGCAGAGCAGAGGAACTTTATCATGTATCTGATTTTATAGTTCTGTTTATTCAAAACCCCTGTAAAATTCCCATTGCTATTCAAGGGTGGAATTTGGCTCTGAAAGGTTTTCTTCTTAAGTGCTTTCTTTCTGTTCACAGCCATTCAGTAGCCTTGTATCCTTCTCATACTGCCCTGTTCTCCTTCTCATCTCATACTATGATGTACATTTTTCACTATGGTCTTCAAACACTAAATACAACCCATAATAGCATACTGACTGCTTTTAATTTATTTTTAATTCTCCAGTGCTCCAATGTTACACAAAAATATTGTAATCCAGTACCAGAGCTTCGCACAACATCAGGGAACAGTTATAGAACCTAAAGCTGAGAATAATTTGTTTACTGGCAGCATCTGCATGAAGGCCAGGAGGAAGAGAGGTGGGGAAGTAGGAATAATAGAACAAATCAATTGGAACAATGATAGATGCTGCATCCTTTTTGCACTTTTTATAATACAGCAATCTGTTAGGTTTTCTGCCATACAGAAGCAAAGATAGCATTCACTTTGAAAAATGTGTCAGGAATCAGGGTCTGTTTTCCTTAAACATTTTGACATTTAACTGAAGCAGCAGGGATAACTTCTATTTTTATGTCAACACAGCAACTATGAAATTATCAAATGATGGGCTTGAACCTTTTTTTTACTCTTTTTTAGGCTAAATTCAGGGTTATCTTTTCTGATTTAGAGTGGTATGAATGCAAAAATACAGTTTTGTATATAACAAATCTGGATGTGACTTTCAGAGACCAAACTAAACTAAGCTGTGCCATAGATCTCCCAAAGTCCACTATAAACAAATTCCTTCACATATACAAATGGAGAGTTTTCAGCCCATCCACTTGCCAGAGCTGCCTCATGATTTCACAATAAAGATGCAATAAAAATATGGTCTGACTTTCAGAGAAGAAATGGTCAGCATGAAATCTATCTGAGTAGAGATGCAGTGGTAGGCAGGTATTTTGTGTTACTGAAACTGTGCAAGCCAAAATTCCAGTAAACATTGCAACACTTGCTTTGTTTTAGTTAGGACTCCAAATATAATAAAACTTGCAAATATTGCAAGCCAAAATTCTTTACTACACTGTTAGTATTTTAGTATATTTCCATGTATTTTGCATAAATTTTATTTTCTCAGTGAGTGTTTTAAAAGTGGTGCTTAGAATTATAGCTGACCTTTGTTCCTCATGCCTTAAGTAATGTTCTTGGTGAAAAACAAATTGATGAGATCTTTTATGCAAATAGGTTGGCATAATACTCATGAGATAATCCAGTTTGCAATCAAAACTTGTCTTTTGCTAGAAGTCTGTAGCTTAAAAAAGTATCACAGAAAAGCCTGAAAAAGGTGACAGATGTCGAAAGAATGAAGGACTGGATTGAAGTCATTGTGGTTGTTCATAGTTTTTTGTGACAATGTCTGCCTTGTCATGGTCCCACTATGAAACTGGGCTTGACACTTTGATCTCTTTTGTATCACTTAATCAAGTGCACTGAGGTGGAGGAAGGCATGGCCAACCAGAGCTGGTTGTTGGCTCCATTTGGGAGCAGGTTCTGGGATTTGGATATTTGGATTTTGCTTTCAGTCTGCACCAAAAGTTTTGACAGAAAGAGACTGGACAAAACAGTGCTCTCTCAGCCTGTGCTGAGTGTCACCAACTGGTTAGCTAGGATTGTTGTCCAGGGATTTGCTTCAGGACTTTGTTGTGTTATGGAAGGGATGCTTATTTTGAAGCTGGCAGTCCTGAGATCTGAGTGTGTCTGTTCCACTTCACTGCTCACTGCCCAAATGACACAACTGTGGCACAAGGAGTCTTTTGCCTCTCATCTTCTAACCAGTTACCACAAAATCCCAAATGATCCACATGCCCATGAACATATTATTTGGCCAGGTGAGACCCAGAATATTTTGCCTTCTGTCTCACCACCACCTTGAACAAGTCTGTGGGATGGGTCTTCAGCTGCCTTAAATCTCTGTAGCATGTCTGGCATCAAGAGGACAGTGCTGACTTAATTTGGTGGAGGAGCAGAGCCAGCAGTGATGCACCGTGATGCACTAGGACACATCTAGTCATTCCTTTATCATTGCAAACACACCATCTCATTTGGAGATGAAATCAGTGATCTGCTTGGTGTTTATACCTTGTGGTAGTAGGCCTCAGCAATATCATTGTTACCAAGTGCATCTAGTCAGAATTCACATGCTAACCTACAAAACTATATTAGATCTTTCATTTTAAAATGAATGTGTTGGCAGCAAAAAGGAAAGAATTGTTAGTAAGTCAGAGAGTCATTGAGAGAGCCTCTGAGAGACAACATAGTTGTCTTGGCTACAAAGAAAGAATAGTCAAACAATTTATCAGACTGAGTTGGTGGATTTTCAAACTGCAGTATCATAAAGAACTGAATATATGGAGTGTGAATTAGGAGTTTAATTCCTCCTAATATACTGTTGTGTATGAAACGTGTTCAGGCTTCCATTACTATTGCGTCCAGCAACATGACAGAATGGGTTTTTCTAGGTTAACCTGTGGCCCCAGGAGTTTGCTACAAAAGGAAATGGTACTGAAGGGGACAGGAATTCCCAGGCATGTATGAATGGATGCAGAAGTGCAGAGATCAGCACTATGCCTGTTCCCCTTGGAGATGCCTTGCAATGCCTCTGTGTTTGTTGATGTGGTTAGTGGTGGGTACTTTGAATGAGGCAATCATTTCAGCAATAGGACTATTGTTACTGCAGGGACAAATTTAGCCACAAATAGAGTAAAACCCACTACTGTTCTGGTATATTTATGAAACTTGCAATTTTTATTAATCACATTCATGTGTATAAAATCCATATTTGTCATGCATAATTCTGCGATAGCGGATTTATTTATTATGGCACAATAATGAATTCTGCTCTGTCTCACAGCTCTATTGTAAATGTTTGCATTTGCATGGATGTTCACCCAGAATTATAAAAACTCTAAAAAGAAAATATCTAAGTTTCAAGCTATTGTTTGAAGACTATTCTGAGTAAATTTCTCACTTATACAACAGCTAACCTAATATTGAGATTGTTGGTCACAGGTAAGAGTTGCACTGAAAACCCTAATTTTCTCACAGCCCTGCTGTAATTATATTTTATGCAATTTTCTCACATGAAAAAATTATTATTTCAAAGCTGGATGGGTGGTATTTCTTATAGACCCTTGAATCCCAGTACATCCAGAAAGCCTTCTTACAGTATACATCACCTCAAGCATTCTCAAATTTTGGATCAAATCCGGAATTCTGCCATTTCAAGATGGTATGACTAAACACATTCCTTACAGAACTGGTTGTATAATGCCAGTGAATAATATATTGGACAAAAGTTTTCTCATCAAAGGCTGAATAAACTTATTTCAGCCATGAGTAACTCAGCCTCCCCCTTTCACAAATGTTGATGTTCATACATTTCAATAAAACCACCTGCCTCCTCCCCAAAGCAGGCTGCCTGTTTCCATTCAGCGGGTTCTTCCGGCAGTGGCTCCAATGTTGTCTCTTCCAGGATGCTCTTGCAGCTACAGCCTTGGCTCAGAGCAGTGCTGGCCCTGCAATGCTGTGGCTGCTGCCCTGGTAACATGCTCATGCTGAAAAAAATCACATTTTCTCTTTCTAAGGGGCAAGTGTTAACTGCAGTGCCCTCACAACTTTTCATCCTCATCTGGCTTCATTGGTTTTCATCTGCTCAGAGAGGAGGCTGGATGTGGCAGATGTCTGGAATGGAAATTTCAGTAACCTTCCAGCACAATTTTAGGATACTGGACTAGCTCTCTGATCAGTGTGCCCAGAACACTTCTATTTTAGTCGGGTTTATTTAATGCAAAACTGTTCATGTGTGTATGTGTACATATATAAGTGTACATAAAATTTTTTTTGAGCACAATATGACTGGAATCAGCCTGGCTTGGCAGGTCTGTGCTGTGTGGCTACTGTGATCATCAGTCTGTTTTCCATTCCTGCAAGTTCTGCTTCCAACAGAGAATAGCACCAGGAGTTATTCCAGCTCTGAGTAACTCAACAGCAGTGCAGGGTGGGCCAAAGCTAATGGAAAATGGTGGCAAATTGAGCATTGCATTTACCTCTGCCTAATGATCCACTGCAGGGTAAGGTTGTTTTGCTGCTATCAGCTAGACAAGAGTTACTCTGTGTTCAGAACTGGACCTTTTTGTTCATTGTCATTGAGTCTGCCAAGTTGTTCAACAGTCTGGTGAAATAAGATACTACATCTAAATTATTAGACACTTCTTTAAAATGGACCTTCCCTGTCTCACATGTGACAACATACAGCAAAAGAATAAACTCTACTTAAAAGGGTGCCCTTCATGACATTTTCCATTTAGTATGTAAGCAGTAAATAGTTTTGAAAATTACTTGGAAATTGAAAATTTGCCCCTAGATTTTCACAGGTGTCACAGGCAGAATAGTGCCAACCCAAGATTTAGCTGGATATACTAAATGAAACACAGTTCCTTACAGATTTCTGCTCATACTAATAGTCTTTTACTGTCTGGCAAGTATGTGTAGATGAATAAAAAACGTAGTAGGGTCTGAAGTACATGAACTACGGAAAAAATAACCATCATACAACTACAGTTCATTAGTATCAAAGGTCATAGCAGATCAAGAAGCTTGTCCACTGCATTTCCTTAGTTTGTGTTCCCATGTCTCTGCCATGGCATTGTATAGTGTTCTTTAAACAAGTGCTAGCCCACATTATTCCAAGGAAGAATTACAGGAACTGAGCAATGAGCTAAGTAAGAGAAGTAAATCAGAAAACATATCAAAACCAGTCAAAGAAGAAGCACCATGCAAACCATAAACCCTGAACACCTGCTGAATGCTTATGAGCCAGCAAAGATGAAAAAAGAAAGTGATTCATAAATTCTAGGCACAAAGGATATTTAAATTTCAGTCATGCATTTTACAAAGAATTAGATACCACAAGACACAAATACAGAGAGAACAAGCCTTTCAACTTCTGAACAGAGTTCTCTCCCTACAAGAACAAATTAATTTTACTTCTGTTTAGCTACAGAAAAAGTTATTTGATATACCAGATAAGATACTGCTAATAAATGAAGCTGGTTTGGAAATACAGAGAATTCCATATACAGAGTATATAAACTACAAATAAAGTAAAACAGGCTGTAGTGGGAAGGAGACACAGGGAACACTCTGAGGTGCATGATGTCCCATTAGGTGCTCCAGTTCCTGCCATTGGCACAGATACAATCTTTTATTGTGGGCCTGATGTGCTCTCCCTTCCTCACCAAGGTGGAATACTAGAAGGTGCACATCATGCCCTCACTCCTTCAGTACTCCATGGGTGAGACACCCTCACTGAAGCCAGCAGGGAATTGCTTTTTTCCTTCCAGTTTCCAAGTGAGTAGATGAAGTCACCTCTTGTCCCTTTCTTTCATCTTCCCTCTCTCATTATTGTAACATTGTAGGAATGTGCTTAGATGAAATCTTTTGTTTAGCCAAGGAAAACTCATCTCACAAGCCCTAGATAATTTAGAATTTACATGTCTGCTCAATGGTGGGAGATGGAACATGTGACCTACAGACTGAGCTTGGCCAACCATCTTGCATTAGGTAACAAACCCAGTGACTAAAGATAAATCAAGGCAATCTTGATGTGTCTTTGTGGCATACACAGCACAAGAGTTGGTTTTCTTATTTATTGCGTCTCTGTTTAAAATCAGGCACCCAGGCAAGGGTAGATATGATCTAGACATGTATAAGTCCACCATGCACTAGTGATGGCATTGTGATTTTAGAGATTTCTCATGGTTTTTTTTGTTGGTTGCAGCTAAATGACTATGAAGCATGGGAGAATTCAGGGAAACCTTTATATCTGTATAAAAAAAATATGATTTAGATAACATTGTTTGAAATTCTTTCTAGAAGAATTAATAACTTTTTCTTCTAAATTCATCATACACTCCTTTGTGTCTAGATCGTATCTACATTTGTCTGGGTCTCTGTTTTTAAACAGAGAAGCAATCAATAAGAAAATCAACTATTGTGCTGTGTACAGCACAAACACAGACATTGGTTGCACCCCCATGTAAATCAGCTGCTATCACCTGTCTGTGTTCCTGCTTTTCCCTTCCTGGTTTTCTTCAATAATCCCTTTTAGGAAAAGCAGGGTTAAGGGCACATGATATGTATTAAAATGCTACATATCCCTCATTGTCATAATGTAGCATCCTATTGATGGATAATAAAATTAAATGCTTTGTTTCCTTCCTTCCTTCCCCCACTCCTCAGTATTCAAATTTCAATCATGAATCACTTTTAGACATTCAGACACTGAAGCAGATGCTGAAAGAACAAAAGCAGAGCTTTATATTCAAGATTATCTCAGGTCTCCACCCACAAATCTGATCTGTTTAATGCCAGTTTTCTGCTTTAGCATATTGCTAGTTTCTTTGTGGCAAGTTATGAGATATCTTTCTTTCACAGAAATCCATTAAAAATTTGTTGGTTGCTTTAAAGCTTCAAGTGATTTTAGTATGGGTGTCTGCTCCCAGCTGATTTATGCCAGCAAAGACCACCATATTAAGAGCGTGTTGATACTGTTATGCTAAATATAATAATCAAGAGTATTAATATCTATATGCAAATATTTTTTACTAAGTAATTAAAATGATTAGGCACTCTTTCTACAGAGGCATAGCAGTATCCAATATCTCATATGGCACTGCCTGACTTACTCTGATTTTTTGGCCTTCCACCTCCTACCCCAACTCCTCCATGCATCTGAAAGTGGATGAAAGGCTGACCCAGAAAGATGAAATAAGCAATGATGTGAAGTCCCAAATAACAGAGGAGAGAACAAGAGCTAACCATATGTGATACAGCATTAACCCCTTTTCCCCCAGAGCTTTAGTGTTAGTCTTACACCTTTTTCTGATACCTTTGTATCTTGGAAATTTCCCACCACCATGACTCTGAGCAGACACATTCTCTCCACTGAAATAGCAGATTTGTAGGCAGTGTGCTCAAGTCTGTTTTTGTTTGCAGTCAGTGAAGAAATTTAAAATCTTTGATTAAAGTATGTAGATGGAAAAGGGAATATGGAAAAAGACGGTAAATTTCATGCTAAGCAAAGTATGAACCAAGAGCAACATATGGACAATTGCTTCTTTCTCTGGTTCCTGCTTCAGCGGTGGCAACATATTTTTCAGTTTGGATGAGCAACACATACATAAAGTATTTTATCATTCCCTTGGAGATTTCCTTACAATGTAAGTTTTTCTAATATATGGCAAAATAACAAAGAGCTTAAGAAAAAAGTGCACTTTTGCTTGATTTCTTCATGCCTGCAGTAGTCTTCTGTGTCTCAGGTGTTGAGTGATAGTTGTAATTGTGATCATCTGACAGTTTCTCCTTTCAAAATAAGTTATCTTGTGAACAGGGATTAAGATACAAATTGCCATCAGTCTTGTTATGCTGAAGTTGCCTTTTCAATTTTTTTCCCTTGTATTTCTTCTCTCTACCTCTCCTTGGATGCTCCTCATGACTCTCCCTCAAGGTTATTTTCAAACATTCCTATATTATCTATAAAATCCTCTCCCAACTCCCCTGGATGGATTTTAGAGAGGAGAAAGCACAGCAGCTCAAAGCTTTGATGTTGTATGACAGACAGTGCTACTGATGAGCCTCTGCTGCTCCCAACATGTGCATACACAGCTTACATTTATCCCAGGGGAATTTCCCAGGATAATGCAGTGTGGATAATCGCGCTTTCCTGCAGCAGAGGAGACAAGGCAAACCTGCAGTTCAGCAGCTGTGGTGCTCTTGCACAGGAAGAAATACTGTCAGTGGGGAAAGACATTAAAATACTATGCTAAATGGGACCTTGCAAGGTGGGAACAGCACTTGGTAGGCAGTGCACATTCAATAAACCAAAATTTACTAAATTGGGTTCAGATTAATTGGGTCACTCTTTATAGTGATGATCAAAATCATCTCTACAGTCTGACTAATAATAATGAGAAATAGCCTCTGTCCACTGGCTACCCATTTTAATTCAGACATTTAGCTCTTCATTTTGTTATAAATGTGAAACTTTTGTAGTGTTCTGAATGCAGAGGAGTTCCTTTCTAGCCCAAAAAACCACAATACAAAACCGTAGCATCTCTCTTTTTTGGCCTTTCAGAGTGACTATTCTGTGTCTAATCACATTACAGTCTCAAATTTTATTTCAGTGATATTCTTATTGTACATGTCACTTCTTTTTCAGTTTGGGGTTTTAATTATGGACAGAGATACATTAGAAGATAAATGTGAGGGTTTTATGATAAAACTGTGAGCCCTCTTTTTATACTCAGATACTGTCTTTGCTATCAGGCTGAGTTTAGATTGCAAATGTTTTGGACATCTACTCTTTGGACAGACAGTAGCAACAAAAGAGAAATTGATGGTAAGATAGATGGATTTGAAAGTACCAAAACAAGGACATTATCTACCTGCATCAAGTGGGGCAGAGATGTCCAGAGGGGAACAAGGATGCTGAGGAGAACAGGGAGTGCAGTGTGGTGCAGGAATGGGCAAGAGAAAACTGCTGTGGAAAGAGTCAGACCCTAAAAGCCAAAGTTAGGAGTGAGCAGAGAGAGTGAACATAGGGGTGCAGTAACAGAGGAAATAGGGGCTTGGTGGCAGTGTGTGAATTCCCAGTCAGAGGGACAAGAGTTACTGAAGGCTCACTGGTTTTGAGTATGTCTTTCCTTGTCATTGTAGGGGTCAAACAGCTTCATTTACTAGCTATGAAAACCTCTGCTCAGAGCTCTGTAGATAAAAATGAAGACACAGACATAAAGATCCATCTCTCTGTGTATTTCTAGAAAAGCTGATGATGTGGGGAAATGCAGTTTTATATTTCCTATGTTTCTCCCCCAAGTTGCTACAATAATTAAGATATGATCTTCATTAAAATATCAGACCAACAGGACTACTCAATGGGTGTCAGAGGTCTATTTTGAATGAAATCCAATAAAAAATAATGAATGTATTTTCAATAATCAGTAACAATTACTAATACAGTCACTTAACAAGACTTGCTGAGTGGAAAAGCTATTGCCAGGACACTGTATTTCTCAGCTTTTATGCTAATTAAATGTATTAGTTATCTAGAGTTCTGCCTTTAAAACCCACAGAGACTCACAGCTTGCCTCTTAATTTGAGATGCTGCAGAATTTTCCCCTGGTGATGTTCCTTCAACTGTCTTCTGCAAATCTCCTAAGCCACAGAAATGCTTTACAGATGCACCCCAATGCAAACACATGCACTTACACATGTAAAGAGAGTTAACACTAATTAAAGTACCAGCTTATTTCCCTGAGTCCCAGAGTAGCTCTGCTGCTGAAACTAAGAATTATGAGCATGTACTTAAGGAAGTACATTTCCAGCAAACAGTCTTTTATCCTGTCATTATTGTTTAATATTTGCTTTTGGAAGAGACAGTGTCAAAAAGGAATAGCATATGAGATGTACAGCTGAGAAATGGAATTATTAAGTCTTAGTTGTCTAGATTTTTGAACCTATACATCAGACCACTGTAACTCTTCAGTTAATGGAGTTGGTCATTGCCTGTTTTTCCCTCCTATGAAACACTTGGTCACAAGTTTGCTTACATGAGGCAAGATGTTAACTCCCCAAGATGAAATGTGGCTCCAGTTGTACACAAGCAACAGAAAGTTGTACCACTGTGTGGTGTTTCCAGGTTCCCTGCATGCCACAAACAGCTGAGCTTGTGAAGTCCACCTGCCTTGGAGGGAAGCAAGGAACCCCCGGGCTCCTTGCACAGACATCTCCCTCTAAGTCTCACACAGATAGAAGACAATACAGAGCTTCAGAAGGTTCATGCTGCAAATGAGAAGTATGGGTTTCTTTGATGGCAGCAGCAAAAAAAAATTCTGAAGTGTGCAAGGTGTTTTAAATACAGCACAATTAATCATGTATGAAGGATTGCGTCGTTCATGGTGTGAGATGACGTCAAACAAGACAATGAGAGCCCAAAGCGTGACTCCTGCAAGAGGCTTAAACACCTGCCTGCACTTCTGTGATAACACCTTACAATAATTTGACTTGAGAACATCCCCAGTTGTTTTCATAATTTCACACAGCATGCAAGATTTTTCTTATGTCTTTAAAAACTTAGTCCACAGCTCACCAAGATTTAAATGAGGGAGCCTATACTTTTCTAGTTGTCTGTTCAAACAAGCCAACCTAGCCAAAAATCTATAAAGCTAAAAGAATCTATAAAGCTTTCAGTTCATCTAAAAATAGGCAGTCATATGAATGGCTTCTGCACTCCAGTGACTGTGATATTTATACATCTGATGGCAATAAATTGGTATATAGATGCCTAATTCACAATAGAACCTAATCCAAATGTTTTAACCTGAGATCAGAATCCCATATCTATTTTCACTTGGATAAGCATCAAGAATAATCCTTATAATCATTTCAGTGCAAGTAGTTACTGTAGCAGCAGTTTCTCTGCTGAGTCTAAATTCACCTACAACCCTACTGTACTCTTGCCTAGTTATCCAGTTAACCAGGCACTGCAGACTGTGGGCTCAAACAGTATTGCCAATTCCTAATTCCTCATCCAGATTCTTCAAGAAGAGTTAGAATAATTGGCTGCTTGATTTCAGGCAACAAGCAATATGTTGTTGACATCTCCTAGAATAGAGAAACTTCTCAGGAGGGTGATGTACTGAACTAGGAGTTTGGTTTGGGTCAAATGTTGCCTGTCATGTCTCTTCTATTCTAAACAGCAATATACAGTAATACACATATTTATTGCTCTGTGAGTTTGTTTGCAAATGTTTCTTCTTAAAAGCATACAAATTATTCTTACAAGTAGCTTATTACTAAGATATGTGAAGCTCAACATAGAAAAATGTCATGGGACATGCTACTGACATTTCAGATAGTAGCAGGTCAGTTTTTTAATCATGTATGAAATATAATTTTCTTTTCTAGAATAGACTGCACCTCCCTTCCTGGTCTACCACAGCAAACTTTTGCATACATTAAATTCATAAAATCACCCAGAAGGGGAAGCATATGCAGGACATCAAAGTTCACTTGTCTGTGGAACACATTCAATATCCTCTCGGTGATATGTTCTGGTTGTGTATATTATGGGATGCCAGGTGGTCAGTTTGAGGAATGAAGGTCCAAATACTCATACCCATGTCATAGTGACAACCCAGCCAAAGATGCTGTCAGTGCTGAGGGTGATTTGGGGTTTCAGATCAGAGTGAACCACACAGCCTCACGTGGCTGTTTCCTGATTGCTGGTCTGCAGCCCTTCTCCCTGCTGCACTGTGCTGCTGGAACTTGGATCAGCAGAAAATGTGCTTATTGGGAAGTTTCACTGCTGCATTGAGCCCAGGCACTTGCTGAAAGCCTGGAATCTTCAGAAGATGATGTTTCTTTCCTTGCCCTGCACATGAAGAGCACCGTGCTGAACCACATTGTAGTTGCCAGCCATGCTGACTGTAATTGGTTGCACTATGGTATGGATGAAGGAAACAGCTGTTAAATAATGTGATAATATTATTGTGGGTACTGTTGTTCTAGCAGGTGGTGCATGAACTTTTAGGTATAGAAGTTGTTAGAGGATTTAAGGTAAATATAAGGGATATTATACAGTAATTGCTCACTACAAACAGTGGCTGACAAGCACACCTGTGTGCTTGGAATTTTGTAAATTTTCTTTTTGAATTTGCCTGATAAGCTGAGCAAACTCTTGGGGATGTGATACATCTGAATGGATCTATTCCATATTTCATGCAGAGAAAAACAAAGGAGCAGTTATATGAATTTCAGTCATTACAAAACACCACACATGATGCTGGCTTTTTACAACAGATGAAGCCAAATGTGCTTATCAGTAACAATGCTCTTCTGATTTGTCTTTAGGCAGAGGGCAAATGTCATCAATTTCTTCTCTCATTTAGTTTCACACATGGATTTCTGCCTGTGAAAATTGGAAGAGAGCCTATGCCTTCTACTGGAAGGAGACTGATAGTCTAGCAATTGCTGGCAGAGTACACACCAAATACATTCTCCCTTATTTCTAGTCAAAAGCTCTCCACACAGGGTCATGGAAGAAAGCATCACCATTGCAATGCATACACTTTCCTGCTGTACCAGATAATTCTTTCCAAGTGCCACGCTCCAGTTAATGCCTAATGAGTCGTGTCCTTCCCATGGTTATCAGAGGTGTCACCTGCTCTTAAAAGCTGATTCACACAGAGTGGTTTGACCCTTGTACCTGTACACACAGAAGGTCTCAGTAATACTTGACTCTACAACACAGAAAATATTAGAGTCATCAACTGTGAGATTATCAAAAATTACTGCTCTGTGGTGATTTTGCACAACTCCTCCACGTGACCTGAAGAAGCATTTGGCTGAAGAAGTTTTTATTTGAAATGCAGTGATGTTTGCCATCATCAGTGTTGACAGCTGTCCCATGTTCCCTTCAGCACTGTGTGGAATTCCAAGAGCTGTACCTGTGTAACATTAACTCTAGAAAATAGTTCTAGCAAAGGAAGTTAACATTTGTCATTACTTTGAGTCCTTCAAGCAAAATGAAAACTAAGCATTACACTGCCTGCAAGTTGCTTGTGCTCATAAATGTTTAGTTGAAAAAGAACCATTGTGTCAGGAAGACAAATCCTAGATAATACAGCCTGGGCTTTGTTATAGAATAGCTCAGTTTATAAGGCTGCAGTAGTACTTTCCAACCCCATTCTCTGAGATATCCTACATTGCAGCACACAGGAGACAAAGTACAGATTCACAGACTCCTTTGGGCAAATCTTTCTTGCTTTTATAACATTTGAGAATCTTTGCCTGTTTTTCCTGCTACTGCAGCATATAATTACCTCTGTGGTAAAGCAGTTTTGGGTTATTCAATTAGAACAATATAATGAAATAGTCTGTGTTTAATATTTTTTTTTAATTTGACATCTGTGCAAATTCAGAAGTTGAACATAGCCAAAGAAGACTATTATCTGACTATATATACCCAGAAATTTGAAAGGTTAGCTATAGGATTCCTTTATTTTAAAAGCTAATTTTCTTCAACCTGGGATGACAATATATACTACCACTATTTATCCAAGCTAAAACTGACAAATACAGTGTTCCCAAAGCCCACTGGCCATCCAGACAAATGTAGATATCATTACTGCCACCTATTGCTACAAGGAAAGAATTGAAGATGTTTTCATATTTGTATATCTCCACATGGGGATAAAATTGGAAAATAACAAGCTTGTTCCAGTTAAGGCATTTGTAAATAAACATGTTTTGATATCTTCTTTGACAGCTTTATTTTCAGAGCTATATAAAATTGGCTAGTACAAGTGTTAAGAAAATCCAACATTGTCATGGATACCTGATAAAAAATAGAACTAAACTAGAAAGGAATTCCAGGTACCACACAACTCAGCATCCCAGTAACTTGTTTCCATATAACTGGCACTACAATCCCAAGCCTTGAGCCAGGGGTCCGGATATTCTTTAAATGTACATAGGAAGAGGTAGGGCCTCCAGAGACCTTCATGGGTGAGGGCTTTTGTACTTGTGAAAATTATTACAGCAGTTATATGTTTCATACAGACTAGACAATGGTCTTGCCACACAGGTTGTCCCACAAAAGGAAAAGGCTCCAAAATGTAATATTGAACTGGATGATGGGAGTTTGATTAGGACCATATGAATTCTTGCTACCAGACAAGTAGTTGGAATTAGTTATGGATTTTTTGTTTCTACATTAAAGCTTAGAAGGGGGGATTGCAGAGAAAAGCAGAATAATCTAATACCTCATCTTCTCAGGTTTTTTTTTTTTTCAGTTTTACTGAATTGTTTACATTTCAAAATTACAGTGGTGCACAGGGTCATATACTGTCACAACATTCATTTGTGCAGGAACAGAAGGCTCTAAGGATCTTTTTATGAAAGGATAGTAAGTGGCAGCAATTACTGCTGAGATCTAAGTGAGTGGTATGTGAACAGGCAATCAGAGGCCTGGAGCTGTCAAAGTGTTTAATTCCCATTCATCTAATTGTAAATAACAGTAAAGAACTCTGCGATTCTTACAATGATCTTTTTTAAAAACCATTGAGCAGTTCTGGAAACAAGGAACAGTGTTGGTCAGGAATGGAAAAATAAAAAGATAAATGAGTGATGAGGTGTTGACAAAGGGAAGAAAAGATTCATCACACTTCATTAAGGATTTTTCTTGAGCAAGTCATCCTGGTAGGTGACCTGCACAGTTCAGCTCTGGAAGATACCTCATTTCTGAGCCACACTCATGGAAGCAAAATGTGTTTGGAAAAATTAATCTCTTGGGTGTGCAGTAGCTAATATATACTGACTTTTCCTTTATCCAAAGCATCAATAAATTCAGCTAAATAAAACCTCAATATCTATGCAGTCTCTTCTTTTATGAACTGCATGTCTTAGACATTTGTATTATTTGTGAGTGTAATAAAAAATAGGAAGGAAATAAGGTCCCTCTCTGTGAAAAATTTGAGAATTTGTTTACATTTCCTTCCATAACCAGGAGAAAACCCTTTATCATACATTATATGGTTCACTTCAGTGCTCTGATCCAGTGATGTCTCATGTGAACTCAAATAATCCATAGCTGAAGCTTGTATTTCCCATCTCATTGCCCTTTTTATGGCTGTTGAGAACTGCTATGTACCTAGTATTAATTTTAATGCCTATTTCTGTGTAAGGGAAAAAAATATTGTCATTAGACACAAACTGCATGATTAAGAAAAATTTTAACTCAATATTTTAAGGTTTATCCTACACAACATTTGGGTTGTTAGCACGAAAGGGAAAAATGTACTAGAAAACCTTGATTAGAGTGGAAACAATGTTGACTGAAGCTGGTGTAATCCTTCCACTGACCTCAAGGGCCATGGTCTGAATTCTGCTTCTTTTGCATCCTTATGAGAATACTAAGACCATCTAATTTAGTTTCTCTGTGGATGTGTTGAAATTATCTTTGAGAACAAAACCCTTAGCATTCTACTGCCTTCTACTGTCAGCCAATGAATTTTCAGTGATTCACATGTGAATTTTGGGTTACTACACCCAGACTGAGACAAACATATCTTGTGACCCATGGAGTTTTGTTGTCCATGGGATCTAGGCACCAGCCCTGCCCTGGAGAAGGAGGTTGACAGTGTCTGTATTTGCTGTAAAAGTGCCTTCCTTAATCAATTAGATTAATCTTAGCTGGAGTAACTAGCTGGTAGTTCTGTTATTCACATCAATGGCTCGAACTTTGCTTAAGTCTCAAAAGCATTTTTATGAAATTATGTCTTGTAGTAATCAACTTGACTTAACTATCTGTTGTATAAATAAAATGCTGTTTGTTTAGCTTATTTTGGTTTTATGGAATAAGAATCCACATTCATGTTCCAAAAGCAAATGGAGAAGTTTTTTTGACCATGTAGATACTATTATTTGTCTCTTCACATCTTACAGGTCTCTGCTGCTAACTAAGCAATGTAATCTATTTATTCTTTATTCACAAGAATTTTTTTGTTTAACCTTAGAGCTTTTCTTTTTTGACTCTTTTCTTACAGATCCTAAGAAATTATATAATCAGAAGGTCCTCAATTATTTTAAATTACTGCTTAGCATCTTTTAAAAATAATTTTCTGTAACCTACTTAAGATTAGTTGTTCTCAATGTGGTAGCCAATGAACCAGCTGTCAATTTTTTCTTGAGAAAAATGGGCAATTAATGGTTGAATTCACCAGAGATACTAATTTCTTTTGTAGATGGATGTTTCAAGTCCAGTCAATAAAAACAGAGACAAAAAGTTATGAAGTCCTTATTGATCATATCACATGAAACTTTTTTTGAGACTGTATTGAATTTCAAGCTTTAGAGCAAGTGGTATCATCACATGTTTTTCAGTCCTTTTATTATAATTATTTAATCTAATAAGTAACACAAAAGTGTGACCTCTGGAAGGTTATCAAAGGTCATTAATCCAGGTGAGCAATTCAAATTATCCACTTTTGATGTACATATATACATATAATTCCTGTCATTTTATCTAACACTAGCAATACAGTCATCTAGATTTAGTCATTCCTACTGAGATTTCTCAGAGTCCTCTTCAGGTGATATAATCTTCATTCTTTTACCTCTTACATAGCTAATAAATATTGTGATAAACGTCTCCAGTGCTGAACTGCAGGGCATTTCAATTTTAACCTCATTTCAGGATGAAGATAAGCTATTTATTCCTACTATTTTCTTCATGAGCCTTCAAACCCCATGATAGAATTTAAGAGGTGAAAGCTCTCACTAGCTGCCAACTGCTATGGACTATATCAAAGACTCACTAAATTCCACATATACAGTTCTCTCACTGCTTTCTTCAATCTTTCATGAACTTCCTAGCAGTCAAAAAGAGGGGAAGTAAGACAGTCTTTGAACTTGGATACATTATTTTTCATAGAGTCAGACTAATTCAGGGTGGAAGGGACCTCCAGACACCTCCAGCATAATGATCTTCCCAAAGCAGGGTCAGTCTTCAGATCAGAACAGGTTATTTGGGATTTATCCAGTCAGGTCTTGAAAACCAACAAGGATGAAGACTGCATGACTTCTCCACCTCTTGATTTAGAACCTGCTTCTACTTCACTTTAGAATATCAGAAAGAAACTGATGGAACAGGTAATTAAAACTGCAGATTCTTGACCCTAAGTCCTTTATAACCATTGTGAGCCTTTCCAGGGATGACACTCTTGACTGCCATAATGCAGTGAACATGAGTTGAGCCACATGCATGGTTTTACTCCATGCAGAGAGAAAATCTTCGAGCACATGGGATGCACACACAGCCTAGGTATTATAAAAGATTCAAGTAGATTATTAATCATTCTCTCCTACTTGGAAATTATATGCAGCATCTTCTTACTCAACTTTCATCCTTCAGGCAGTTTTATTTTGATATTTGTAGCTAAGGCAATTGAAGAAATCTAGAAATGGTTTCATATCAACAATATCAACAAATAGCAAATTGTGGTTTTTTTCATTTTTTTCTCAATTGTTTGCACCTTTGAGTTTCTTGAGCCAGTTTTTATGTCAGTTATGCCTCATCCTGTCACTGGGCAAAAGACTTTGAAGGTTTCTCTACTCTCCTTTCTATGTGGCTCTGATATTTCTGCATACAAAAACAGTTGGAGTAGTACTGGTAGAGACTGACAAAGTAGTATTTATGAAATCAGTGTCAAGGATGCTTCCATAGCTCTGCTGGTCATTGCTTGATGAATGGTCAGAAAGAAGCCCAGGGCGTGTCTGAATCCAAACCATGGTGAGTGTGATCCTTGCAAAAGTCCTTCAATTTCTCCTATGAGCTGGTTCAAAGTACTTGGATTATGAAACTAGTGTTTCAATTAATTCTCTTAACTAGGGATATGTATAACAGGAAAACCCTGAAGTTAATACACTGCATTTCACACCCTGCTGTTAAAACATCTTGCTAATGGGAAATTTTTTTCAGAAAAATTGATGTGTAACCAAACCAAAATTTCACTTACACAGTATGTTTGAATTTAAACCTAACTACAGAGGATTTATCCTTTAAATTCCCTAAAACGTGGTTTAGTGAATTTAATTAGAGTAATAATCCAGAGGAACTAAATATAACAGACTCCAGAAGCCCTCGATTCTGAACACATCCAGTAACTTCTAATGCGTCTGAGCCAGCCAAGTCTTCCCCTTGAACCCACTGAACCTTCTCTGCCCTGAACCTGTCAGTGCAAGGGCAGAGCAGCGCCTGTGCTCCTCTGCAGTCTTTAGAGCTCTCAACAAGCTGCCTCTGGAGAGCAGAGCCTTTAGTGCTCGCTGCAAACTGGGGCCAGTGACACAGCAGAGCTGCTGGGAGGCCACTCTGCATGGTGACCCTGTGCTTGTCCTCACCTGCCACGGGAACCCGCGCGCCTTGCGCATCCCCAGGCGTGTGACCCCACAACAGCACTGCCTTACTTAATAAACTTGTTTATCTTCTGGCTTAAAATAGCCCACAACTCTCACTTGCTGTAAGGGCAGTTTGAAATAGCCTGTTTGAAGTCTGAGGCAGGGCTCTGAGTCCACCAGGTTGCCTCAGGGACTGAGGGGTTGTGCTGCTGTGTGCAAGGCCACACTCCCTGTAGTGCCTGCCTCCAGCTACATCCTCCCCTGAGCAAAATGAGCAAAGCCAACAGTGAGGAACATCCCTTGGGTGGGAAAGGCTTTATGGTTTGTGCACATCTGTATCAAGTATCAGCCACTGCCTGAATTAGTCATGGAAGGGTAAGCACAGATCTAATTTTACCACTCAACTTTCTGAACATTACAGACACAAACTGAATGAAGAATACATTTGATGATACTTACAGCTGTCAAGTGGATTTGTCAATGTCTTTTGTGGTGGCTATAAAAATGTATAGACTGTTTAATGATGAAATATTATAGCAGATATTCAAATTGTTTGAACTGATCTTCTTTAAAAAAATACAGAAAAAGCACTGTCTTTTAATGAGCAATCCCTGGGTGCTGTATTGTTATACACATGGCAGTAGCTCATAAAAATGAATTTCTTCTTTTGATCAGTTTTATTCTTAGTGAAGTGCTAATGACTTATAATTCTGATTCTTCAGAAAAGAGGAAAAGAGTTTGGAGCACTGTTGAATGTATCACAGATTTTAGGAAGCCACAAAGAGACCCATATATACTTGTGTATGACCCCCAATCTTTTTACCCACATGAGAAGTGCAGAGTCAGTTTGTGCTTGTTAAAATTTGTGAAGGCAAAGTTTAAAATATTTAATTCAGCTGTCAAAACTATTACTTACTTACTTACTTCCATGGAAAGTTATTGCTTTTTGAAGTCATGAATCAACCACAAAAATTATTCAACAGGAAATCACAATTCCAACTCTTACCACAAAACTGTTATCAGAAACCAAAGATCATATTGTCACTAGAAAATATAGAAGCCATCTGAGCAGTAGCTCTTTTAAAAACTCGCTCATCACTTGAGAGATTAGACATAATATTACATTTAGAATTGCATAGAATCTCCTATGCTAATTTAGCCAAGTTCAACAAAATATAAAATTCCTAATTTAAACAAAACACATGCCATTTACATAATGTAAACAAATATATTTATTCTTACACTTTGTCTCACAACTTCACCCATATGAATCAGGGAAGGAAAGATTATAGTATGATAAATGATATGCCAGGGGAAAGGAAAGAGAACTGAGAGTCTGGAAGATTTTGGGTGAAAGAGGCTCTAGGACAGATGTTCTTTTTATTAGACAAATAACTAGAACTGCTGCTGAATCAGACAATTATAAGTAGCCTGTAAGTTGTGCAGAAGACAGTATTTCACACTGAAATATTTGTGTAACTTTAAATTTCCATTCCAGATAGTTATTCATAATGAGATCCTGTTCCTTACACAGATGTATATATATGCATTCTACACTATTTCCAAACGTGAAGAGAATTATTCAAACAAATTTCTTATTCATGCTGTGTTTCCTCAGCTTCCACTATACAAATTATAAAAATAGTCCTAGAATACTTCATCATTTCATATGAATCTCAGCAAGGGCTAGAAAGCATGGAATCCAGAATTTTAAGGAAAGTGTTAGCTTCCTTCTTCTGTCAATAAAGATGTGAAACTTAGGTGATGACTGAGTTCATATCATGCAAGCAATAAATATATTAAAATTGGTATTGCTATCTTATTCCTGTATAATGTTTACTTTAGAAGTCCTTCTTTACTAAAAATTAAAAAAAAATATTCTGGTGTAACACATTTTCAATTTTTGCAACACTTCACTTTTTTGATTATTCCATTTATGGGCACATTTGAAAAAACTTTCCTAGAAAATGTTTAAATTGGAATAATCAAGCCATCTCTTATCTAAAAGAGATTACAGAGGTGAGAGTGTTTGCAGTTCATTTGCAGACATTCAAGAGCTTATTTAGTCAGTTTATGGTTCCTTGTCTTTTGAGGTAAGTGGAAAACTCAGCCCAAGGGCCCAAACTGTTGCTCAAGCTGCTCAGCTGTTGCTGTGCCACTCTGGCAACGCCTCACCAAGAACAAAGAGTTTCAAAACTGCACAAAGTGCAAGGTGCCAGTGCCAAGGCAGTGCCACATCAGGCACACCCAGCCACAGGTGAGCCAAACCAGGGCCCCATTGGGCCAGCAAAGCCAAGAGATGAACTTTCCCTGAACAGCTCCACACCTATGGCAGCAATTCTGGACCAAGAAAGAGGGTGGGAATGCCTGACAGTGGTGGGGAAAAGTTGTTTCCATTCCTCCTCACAGGAGCTTGAACTTAGGTCAACAGAAAATAACGCCGAAAGTGCAGCTCTCTAGGGCAATATAATTCTCTTGTGCCAAGAGTGACAGAGTTGAGCTGATGCTTCAGCCTGTCATAATCTCCACTTTCCCTTATCCCTGCTCCTTTCCCCAGCATGGCACTTGTTCACAAACAGCCAAGTGGGGATCTGGGAGTGAAAGCAGAGCTGCTGGATGTACTCAATTAGCACAAGACAGATCACAGGACTCTGCTGTCTGTGAGTGACCATGCAGGGCAGATTAGCAGGGTCTGGCAGACAGGGTAAACCACCTATGCTTCCAAGTAAATGATTTCTGTCAAATGTGGAGTCCCTGAAGCAATCAAGCACCTTCTAGATGCAAATCTGCCTTCTCATTTTACTGCTGCTATAAAGAATAAAGCACACAGTCTTGAAAACCAGACCCATGTCAATGCTAACCATATGAAAACAAAACTACAATAAATGGAAACCCAGAGAGCCTCTTTAGCATGCATGTTTTCTCAGGGCAGCAAAACTATGTAGATAAAAATCATTTGCCTTAATGTATTATATGGTTTTCATTTGGTTTGTAATGATTTAAGTGACTTAGTCCTCATACCCAAATGGGGAAAACTTTAAAATTGCAGATTTCCTTTGGGTACAAAATGTAATGTTTTCCTTTCCTTATTTTTCAGGGACATCAAACCTGACAACATACTACTGGATGAACATGGTAAGTGAGCATTGCTTTCTCTCAGAATCTCTAATTCCTGAGATCTCAGTGGCATGCTCATGACATGCTTTGCAAATCAACCTCCAATGTTGAATTCCTACCTAAATCTGGGCTTTCTCAGAAACCTCCTTCAGAACACCTTGTGGATTTTGTAGTTTTCCTCCTATTGCCAAAGAAATGTGCAGATCAGAAATTTTCAAGGTCTGAATACAAAGAAATTTAATATGAATTAAGAACAGCAGGGACACTTGGTAAAAAGCAGTCAGTATTTTATTAACAGGATTCTGTGAATCACCATAACCCCTTCTTAGGTGCCTACCAGTAGAACAGTACCAAGCACTTCATTTTCTCTTTTAGAATTTCTGAAGGGCTAAGAAATTTCACATAGCAAATTATTTCTCATGTAGATATATAAAATAAACTCTTTAAAATCTAGATAGGGATTTTGGAAATTTGACTGCAAAGTTTGTCTCCATACATGTATTTCTGGCTTAAATAGCATAGAAAGGAGTAGACAACAACAAAAAGCTTTGAGCTTTTACTAATTCCATGTTCTTAAAGATAAAAGACATAGCATGAAAAAAGCAGCTGATTTCTTTAAACTTAAATTTTAAACATATATTCTCCCCAAGAAGTATTTAGCTAAAATGTCATGTATCTTCTTGCAACTGTTTATAGGGAAAACATGAGAAATATAGGCAAGGACAGCATTAACCTTGTATCAGTTAGATAAGAAATACATAGAGGAAAAAGCCTAGTTAGAAGAAGGAGATGTGTGCTTGCTACAGTGAGAAAGTCTTGTGCTTTGTTTATTTCTGAAATTGATTAAAAGCAGAAAATCTCTGAGAAACTATAATATTGAAATTATGCCAATGATGGCATTATGTTTCAAAATCCATTGTAGAGCTGCTGGGTATACAAGTAAAAGTTGATTAAAGAGGTAACATTCTGCATAGATGATATTTGTTCCTGGGAACATGAAAGCTAATAAAGCTAGGTAATATTGGAGTTTTAAACCATCTACAACTTCAGCAATTTAATGCTTCAGACCCATAAGTGTTAATGTTCCCAAGACTCTAGTATCAGCAAACAAGCATGAAATAGAAATATCTTGCCTTTAAGTCCTGGTGAATTAAAGATGTCAACAGCAACACAAAATGAGTATGAGAATGTTAAATCTCTGATTGACAGCTTTTGAAGCACAGTCACCTTTATCTCTCCCTGCTCCTCATCAAGGTCAGTTAGTGCACAAAACCAGCCTCTTGTGAGAGCTTTCCTTCGGAGACATCACAAAGAAGAACCTACGCCAGAGTGAGCACTACAATGCAAAATGAGGGAGATTTTTTGTGATTATAAACTATTCAGCAACAGTTATCTGTAGGCAGCTTGGAAATTTTGGGATGGATGGCCTCTTTTCTGCAAAGCAGCAGAATACTGCTCCCTCTTAGCACACCTGCAGACAAGGGGTGAAACAACAGACCTCTCCAAACAAGCAGAAGTTACCAATTCATGGGATCAAAGAGGTTCAAAGACCTGTCACCTGGTTTAGGGAAGGAATTCCCTGAAGCCTGTAAAGGGTCTGTACACTGCAAATCACTAAATGTGCTGGTATCAGTAGGACAAGTGTCTGTCCCATGCTAATTACCTCAGGCTTGCCTTACAGAACTGAAGCTCTTCTGCAAGAAGAAAGCCATTCTTGAAGTCCTTAATAGCTCTGATTAAGTTGCAACATTGTAACATCATTTTAATGAAATCATCAGGTTTCACTTAATGGAAAAATATGCTGAATTTAGGCACCATAAATATATTTGACTGCAGAGGAAGCATAACAAATTCACCTAATATGAGCCTAACCAGGTGTACAGGAAGGAACTTTATTTTAGCCTGTGGCCTCTAAGATGGCTCAACAGTTTCCTATATGCTTGGCTTTACCCCTAGGTCTTTCTTACATTTCATTAAACAAATTATGCTTACACAAAGTATCATGTAATTGGATATGCACAACATTTCTGACTGAGACTGTCTCAGTGACTTAGGTTTCTTTGGCCTCACTGAAGAAACCTATTCTGGCTGAAGTCAAAATTTAGTGTTACACCATTCACATTGCCTTACATCTTCAAGCAGTTAAATTGACTAACTTTCATAACATGTACCAAGAATACATATTGCAGATATTTGTGCTCAGTAAAATTAGTTTCACTGCAATTTATCTATATGGCTTAGGCAACATACCTCAGGGATACAGAAGTAATGAAAACAGAAGATTTTTCTTAAAAGTGATCAATCTAATTTACAAATAAAAAAAAACCACAAAAACATATACAACATATTCAAAATCATTCTGGCAGAGGAATTCTGGCAGTCTGAATTTTTCCATATGCTTTTCATCAAAGCCACATCTCAGCACTGCTCATCTGATGCATGTTCTGATGCATAAGTGGCAGTAAATGTTTGATGATCCTGGAATCATAATGGTACATGAGAATGGGATAACCAGACATTGCAAATGGTGTTCAGCCCCTATCAGAGGATGATTGCACAATCTCCTGGAGAGAATACAATTTCCATCTCTGAGGAGGGAAAGTAGGCATGGTTTCAGGGTTCATTCTCTGAACCAGAATCAGACCCTCTAAGGAAATTAATTTAATCAATAACGCTCCTTTTTTTTATGTTTCTTTCTCAGCTTTCCCAGAAAGCTCTTCCTCTTATGACTAACACTAATCTCTAAATTTAGTAGCAGTACTCTGTTCTGCTAACATATATCTGAAATAGAATTATTCCAGTGACAGCTGAAGGGACTACCTCATGTTTCAGGGGAGCTATTACAATTGTATTGTAATAGCAATAGAGAAAAGCAATTTAGAATTCTCCCCATGACAGAATTCTGGTTCCTCTTCTATTCCTTTCATTTCAATAGTTTAGAACAATATAACTGAAGTGAAAGCATTTAGATCTGGAATGTACTAAGTGTGGTCCATGTTGTATTTTTGTCTAAATATCAAAGAAATTAAAGATATCTTTAAAAGTTTGCAGATCTATTAACTATGACATCAAAGAGACATAGAATTTCTTAAATGCAGATAAACAAGCAGTGGCAAACAGAGTAGTAAATTGACTCTTTTAAGAGATGATAACATTTTTCCTATAGCTATTTGGTAGCACCATTGAAATTAACATTTCTGGCAGTTCTGCAGAAATTACACTCTACTTTTGCATCCAGGCTTAGCCTTTTACTAAGTGACCACACCATCAATACAATCTGCTTACAAAAAGCCTGAAAGAGCTTGAATACCTCTCAGGCAAGTTTTCCACAACACTGTTTCATGCAGCAAGATCTGCTTGGTTTACTGAGGAAGGACCCCCTGGACCTTGGCCATCATTTTATTGCAACTGGTGACAAGAGGAAATTATTTGTGGAACATATCTTTTGCCACTTTCCCATCAGATGTTTCAGTGCTGCCTATCACCCACAATTTTTTGTGATAGGATTTTAGAGCATCTTTGCATATTCCATTTAGAATGTGAAGAAAGTCTTGTTGATGAGTTTGTTTGCTGCCTCCTTGAAGCTGCAGCTGACCTTGGCCTCTACAACCTCCGGAAGCAACCAATTGTAGAAGTTTACCATCCTCCAGGAAAGAAAATGTTTTCTTTAATAAGTGTTTTAAAATGTTCTTCTTTCAAAAACAAACAAACAAACAAACAAACAAACAAACAAAAAAAAAAAACAANAACAAAAAACAACTAAACCTAGAATTCCAGAATTTGATGAATAATAATTTACAGTCACCAGATTAAAGATATTCAAAAACTCCTTCAGCACCCTCCTGTCAGCAGAAGACCCTCAGCTTTTTTAATGTCTCCCTACTGGGGAGATGCTTTGCCCCTCTCTCTCTTGCCATAGATAGAGTTACAGATATCCAGGCTTTCAGTTTCAGGGCAGAAGAGCAACCACAGTGGATCAATGACCCATCTAATTGAGTTTCTTATCTCCAGGAGTCTCCAAAAAGTGAATGACAGAGCAGAATATAAAAAATAAAAAAAGACTAGTTTTTGTGGGACTTTCCCCATGTACTCACCCAACCTCCAGCTTCTTGTGACTGAAGCACTTCCTGGCTCATTGTTTTCAGTTTTACAGCTCTCAGTGACCATTTCTGAGATCTTTTCTGGTGCTTCCTTGAGCGAAGAGAACTTTTATCATCCTTAATATCTTGTGTTAGGATCCTTAGTTTAAATACAGGTTATGTGAAGGCTCACTACCTAGATGTTAATCTTGAAGGTCCAACTTGCTAATTTCACTAAATGATTGCTATTTCTAATCTTGAAACTGTCTCCTGGTGGCTCTCCATCTACAGATGGAGATCTAGGATTTCACTCTTAGACTTAACAGGGCTATTTACATGTTATTGGTTTTGGGGGGTTTTTTAGAAGGATTTTTGCATCTGATTGTGATAATTTTACTCAGTAAAATAATTTTACTTATGAGCGAACTAAATTAATTGAAGCTGGAATTTATTTATTATATATTATTATATTGGTTTATGATCATCAAAGTTTTCCTTAAAATTCTATTTCCTTGAATACATTTCAGCTCTCATTTGGAAACACTCAGCAAAATTGAAAGATGTAGCCAATGAGCAATCTTGGCTTTGAAACCAAAAATAGGATAAAAAAACAACTCCAAAATGAACTACTGGAATCTCAATATTAACTTCTGAATACTGACAATATTATTGCTGTATACTGATGTCTGTGAGACAATTTGCAGGGACTCTTATCTTGTTTAACCCTCCAATATTGATTAGTAAGACAAAAGGTTCCAGCACAATTCATCCACCTGAAGCTGTGTAGATTTTGAAAGTGTATCTGAAACTTTTACATGCCTACATGGCCATTCAGCAGCCTAACTTTTTGAAGTGCAGAGCTTTGCTGAACTCATCTACAGCCATGCAATTTCTACCAATCTCCCTAATGATAAATGTCAGACTGCCAAGTCATGCCAAGTTCAGGTGGGTACAAGCTTAGGCTCTCATACATAGTGCAGATGAACCCAGAGAGGCTTTTTGAATTCTTCATAGGGTTTGACTTTCTGAGAGTAAATCAGATTGACTGTACTTCAAGATGTTACTGTTCTGAGATTTACAGTCAGCTCTTGTGCTGCTGAGTTGATGGCATTAACTCCAGTATAATATTTCTTCTCTCTGACATCACATTCACCGCTTTGGTTTCAGACTCTGAGAAATTCAATGAGGTTTGAAGTCATGTACATTTTCCTCTGCTGAATGTTAGTCAGCTAACCCCAGCCAGCTTTCAGGACTTGTTCATTGTCATTATGATTTGCTCAGGAATTAAATCCAAACACAGATAATTTGCTGTTTACCTCAGATACTGCAATTCCAGGCCATGTTGAAAAGTGAGACATGGAAGTCACATCACATAAAGCTTTCCAGTCATGCACTGTTCTGTGAGTAGTTAGAGCCTTAACTGGAAGCTAACTGAAGGAATGTAATTTTGAAACAATTTCCACCGGGACACTTTCTTCTTCAAATGTATATGTTGGTGTATGTGAAATCTGCAGTCTGAGATGGTTTGAAAAAGTCAGTCTGCAAAGAGTCAAAGGAATGTGGTAATTTGCTTTTTCTTCCCTTCTCTCTGCCATCATCTTATTATATATGTGGCCATGCAGCTCCAAGGATTAATAAATGAGCTCTTTCCCTGGACTAACTTGAATTTAGTTAGGTCTGCTGAATCTGTTGTGCACTGCTCTGCTTCACTGTTCATAAGAGCTAAATCCAAGTGACACTGACATTCTGCTTGGTTCAATATTATACCAAGGTACAGACTTGGTTTGGACATTTAATTGTTCACAACATACCCAGAAAGGGAGATCAACTACGAGGTGTGAAGCTCAGATGGGAAGAAGTTCCCCCAAACACTAAGAAGCAGGTGGAATCCCAGCATACTCACTGCAGCAATAGCAGCCCTCCCTTTTCCTATGTGCAAGAGTTGCAGTAAAAACTTAGAGGCTGATTAGAAAGACTCTCATAGAGAACTGGGGTCTAATTGTCTCTTGAAATACTCACACCAGGAACAAAAAACTTAAAAAAAAACCAAAACAAAACAAAGCAAAACAAAACGGAATGAAAAAAACAAACCAAAAAACTCCACCCCAAAACCAAACCCCCCAAGTTCTTCCTTACAAGAGTTGAAATCATCCAGTGGTGTGCACAGGCAGGCAGAGCTCCACCTCAACACCCCTCCAGCCCTCCTTCACTGACCACAGGCACATGGGGCTCAGCCCTGCTCTGCCTGTGTCCCACACAAAACCCTTCTCCATGCCCTCAGCTCCCTGCAGGCTCCTCCCCTGCCTGCAGAACACCTTCCTTTCACTCCAGCACTAACTAGCAGCCCTTCAAGCACCAGGCAGAGGCAGCCTGCAGACAGTCTGAGGGTAGTGGAGCAGCCCAGTGATGGGGAAAAACAAAGGGGCAGCTTTTCCAGCAGTAAATCGTTCCCTACCTCATGTGCAGGAGCTGCTGTGTGGGCAGCAGGATGCAGAGGAGCTGTGCAGAATCTGCCTGCAGGATCCATCCCTTACCTTCCAGAAAGGCATTTTAACAAAAAACCCACTAGGTATACGTTTCATGCATGCTATTTTGGTTTTGTTAAATGAAAAGAAATCTAATTAAAGGGAGAGAAAACAATGCACTGCAGGAGAGGCAATTTTCATTGCAAATCACCAATTTGGATCAGTCTGAAGGGATGTGATGCAACAGATGTTCTGCAATGGACAGTCAGACTGGCACTCTAATGGAGCACCACTCCCAATGCTGTCATTTAAGTGGCAGAACTTCATATATATTTCTATTTCTATTATCTGTAAAAAAAAAGAGAAAGTATTAGACTACCAAGATCCTTGCAACATTTCATTCTACAGTGTACATAGAATTGCTTTAAACTACTGCCATGAGGTGGCTTTATGTTTTTCAGTTGTCATTTTCAAGAAGCATTCTGCCACAGTGTTTTATGATGGCAGAAATAAACTGCAAATATGCTACACTCCAGCCACCAGGGAGTAGATACCACCTTGGAATTGTTCTGTCATGCTGGGCTTTGAACACTAATTCTTGTTATGGCAGCTTAACACTTCCCACCTCTTATAAAGGGATGCCTTTCATTGGCTCACAGTCTTTTCTCTGCCATGTGTAGAGGGCTTCCCGGCCTGGGCATCTTAGGAAAAAAGTGTCAATAAAATGCAAGCAGGTTTTTTGAAAAAAATTGCAGAAAAGTGGGCAAACCATTTCATTGAAAACTTCTACTGTGTCTCCCAGTTGGAGAAACAGCTTTAGGTTTAGCAGTGGGAAATACCTTCTTCCTTTCCCCCTTCAAAATCAGCTCAGATCTGGCCAAATTAGGGTTCTCTGAGAATTTCACTTCACACATGCATAGCTGCACAGTTAGAGGTTGGCTGATACATTTCCTGTGGACCTTGAGCAGGATCTAGATTGTTGGAGCAGCATGACATTTTGTTGAGATTGCTCTTCCTCCATCAGGCACCACAGTAAAATCCATCAGTCATTTGTTACACTCTTTTCATCTTTGGCAGCAAACATGATTAAAAACCTCCCTCGCTTAACAACTGCATCATGCCCAAAGCCTGATCCATTCTGTGGATTGAATGAGACTGAAACCTTGATTTAAAAAAAAAAAAAAAAAAACCACACAAACTTGTCATTCAGGAGTCTAGTTCAACACATGATATATTAGTCCTGATGTGAGTGCAGAGCCAAGATGTGGGAGTACCTACCCCTGTCCTCTATGTGTCTACCAGATGTAATCACAGTGAGGATAGTACCTGCATCACTCCACAACACTAGTCCTTGAGCAAAGATGCAAAACCTAACAGAAGACTTGACAAATTAAAGCTTTACATATTTTCAAGCTGGATTTCTATTCAGTTTACCTGCCTATAATAAACCAGGATTAACAACTGTTACTTCACAGTGGTGGGGCAATTGAACCTATGCTTATCATAAACTATCCCAGGAAAAGAATAATAGAAGGTTTGTGTCATTCAGCCTCATTAGTGCAGTTTAAATCATCTGTCTACCTGGTCAGGCAGCACATTCTCAGGCTGACTTCTGCCACTTACTGTTCATCTTGCCACCTGCTGTCAAATGAGTGATGATTTGGGATCTGCTCCTCCTACATACACATCTCCTGCTACTATGGATCTAATTTTATAGTTATTGTGTGATTAAAATAACATTTTTCTTCTCCCCTCCCTCTTCACCCTGAGAAGACTCAGAAAAAGTCAGTCTGAAAGTAACCTGTAGTGGATGCCACTATAGACAGTGTCACCAGCACCTGAGATGTGAGGGGTGACTGTAGCTGGAGATGAGGCAAATTTCACACACAGCTTCACATTCTGCTTCTGCATGTTGCTTACTGTTCTGAGAAGACAGAGAAAATAACAGAGTAACAGAATGGTTCTGGTTGGAAGGGACCTTCAAGATCATCCTGTTCCAACCCTCCTGCTGTGGGCAGGAGCACCCTCAATTAGACCAGAGCCCCACCCAGCCTGGCCTTGACACTGCCAGGGATGGCCCATCCACAGCCCCCCGGGGCAACCTGGGCCAGTGGCTCTCCACACTCCAGGTGGGGTGTCCCAAGGGCAGAGCAGAGAGGAATCCCCTCCCTCAGCCTGCTGGCTGTGCCTCTTTTGATGCACTCCAGGACAGGCTTGACCTTCTGGGCTGCAAATTCACACTGCTGTGGCATCTCCAGCCTTTCATCCACAAGAATCCCCCCCGTTCTTCCCCCAGGGCTGCTCTCAGTGAGTTATCCCCCAGTGTGTGCTCATGTCTGAGATTGTCCCCATCCAGGTGCAGCTCCTCACACTTGGACTTGCAAAACTTCATGAGGTTCTTGTGGGCCCCCTTCTTATCTTTGTTCATGGCATGAGAAGATTCAGGGGCGATCAGCAAAAAAGAGTTTAGGAGTGCAAACTACCTGTTTAGGAGCACACTACCTGCGGGTGCACCCACGCAAGAAGAGTATTCCATCACTGTGCTTCCAAATTTATTTTTCTAGTTAAGAGCAACATTTAATATTGTTTCTATTAATGTTACATATCTTTCCAATTGTATTTCTTTCCATTCTCACTTAAATGTTGGATAAAGTGAGGAATATTTGTATGATGCTATTTTAACTTCTGTTTTTACTTTGTGTAATTGCAGGACATGTTCATATCACTGACTTTAACGTAGCAACCATAGTGAAAGGCTCAGAAAAAGCTTCTTCTATGGCTGGAACAAAACCCTATATGGGTAAGTTTTCAATACATTTAGAAATGTAAGAAAAGTTACATATTAAGGCTGAATAATGGTATAGCAAAAGCATTTTAAGTTGCAAAAGCATAAAGTAGATGTGATAAACTTCTTTCTTTGACAGTATATATGTGTGTCAGCAGTGAAAATCTTTGGAGATGATGGATGTTGTTTGGATATTCTTTTACACTGGAGCTTGATCTCTACACTCTTCTAGTCAGGTTCTGTTTGGTTTTGTGAATTCAAATTCAGGAGAAATTCAGCTGTGTTACTTTCTGTAAATCCCCACATCTTGAGACAAGAATATATGATATATTTGCACCACAAGAATATATGATATATCTGCTTAAGTGAAATGAGCAGCACAGCACAGGCATGGGATACAGAGCATTGGTCAAGGGAAAGACGGGAGACAGGGAAAAGATTTTGCCTTTTCACACTAATGGGTCTGGTCTAAGTTCACCTCAGCTCATGTAGTTGTTCCACTCCTGAAGCATCCTCCCCACTCATCAGATCTCCACCATATCCATCAACCTCACAAGAAGAAACCATACCAAAAAAATTCTCTCCTTTCCCTTATGAAGGCTATCACACCATCCACCAACCTATTTTCTCTTCATCATGTCTTCCTCACCTCTTGGAAATGCAAAGATGCTGCAAAAGCCCCAGTTGCAGTCTTTACCATTAAGAAAGGGCCAAAAGAATTACCCCTGCATTTATTTGGAGCTGTAAGAAGACAGCAAAGCTTTTAGAGTTGTAAAAATCCTCTGTTTCAGATGAAAAGTGATGCTTACGGATTCTCTGTTGCACAGTTTGGATACCAAAGCTTCAACAAACCAAATACTGTGTGTGACAGATATAGCCAGACATTCATTGGTGCTTTCAGCTTTCCCTTTCAGTTTATACCTTTTATTTTGTGAAGAATTCTAACTTTAGTAAAATGCTAAAAAGACTTTTCAGTTGCAGTGACTTCTGATTGTAAGGCTGTATCAAAGGCTTTCCATGGCCTCTCCTGAGACATTTAGACTATGAGACAAATAGAAAAAAAAACAGAATTGGGGAGGTTGGCTCTATGGTTGCTGGCAAGCTTCTATTACCAGGAATTCAAGCCACAATTTAACCTTGGTGTAACAAGACAAAGTAATCTTCAAGTATGGAACCTGCTGAGTACCAGAACCCAGGAAACTTAACAGTTTCTGTAAGACATGCCTTATGCTATGCTGATTTTCACAATGATGACAGTATGAGATGTGATGAAAGCTATTCCCCCCTCTTGAAGTTTTATAAAGTCTTACTTTCATGTGGATCCTGTTATGTTTAATCAGATATGAGAGGACTCTCCAGCCTTTCCCTTAGCAGAGGCACTTAGAGGATTTCTCACTTCTTGCTATGGCAAATTTAAGGAAATAAACAGAAAAACTTTATCTGCAAAGCCTCCATTCCTCTTTGAAATCTGATTGAAATAGGCTGAGAAAATGCTAGGGAGTGATTTGTTCACATACAGCATGACCAAATAAAAATGATTTCTAGGAAAAAAAAAACAGAGTGAATTGATATTGTGTTGTAAAAATACCCTAGCTGTTCTGATTAAGATGCTTATCTTGTAATGCTAAGCATGGTATGAGTCAGCTCCTGCAGCCTTTGCTTAATCCCACTCTACATTAGCCTTTCAGCCCCAAACTCTTTGCTTAATCCCACTTCACATTAGCCCCAAGTATTTCAGCCTGAAATATTCCCTACCTATTTCCCTACTTATTAAATGTTTATGCAGAATGCACTGTACCTGAACCTGAAAGTTTCTCTAGAAACCCTGTCAGTATCCACGTCCTCCCCTTCCCAGACAATTCATTCAGACAAGTGAAATACCCACCACACACAGGAACAAAGACAGGGACAGCAGTAAATGTGAAAAGAACAAGGCCAGCAGGCTGGCAAGGCAGGATACTTCCAGCTGCTTCTGCAGCTTTTCCTCTCAAAGCCAATGACCTAAAAAGCTGAAATGAGATCAACTCCTTAGAGCTTGGGGGTCCTCTGAGTTTCTCTGGTGCTGTTCAGGTGGCTGGCACTGTGGAAGGCAATGTGTGCCTTCTGCTGGCTTGGGAAACCTGTGTGTCACCTGTGCCTGATTTACCTTCACAAATTCACTGCTCAAACCTTTTACAGTACCTGTGACTGAGGCTGTTGTCAAGGCTTCATTGCAGGAACAGCTCTTTGTAAATTCGTGCAGTTTCAGGCTGTCATCCTGCCCTGGCAAGCAATGCAAAATGTCCTTTGAGACCAGGCTGGCTTTGGCAGGCACAGCTGCTGCCAAAAAATGGCCACAAGCACGGTGGAGGCGTGGAGGAGCCCCTCCATTGTGCACTGGGATGTGAAGCAGGAAAGCCAGTGCAGGGCAGGACGTGGTCCCTGCTGCTTGGGCTGGTCTGTTCAGCTGCGACTCTTCCTGCCTGCAGAAGAATTTTACTTTGGCTCTTTCTCCCCCTGAGAAAGGGAAGTGTGTGTTTGCCTGACTGGGAGCACCTCTCTAAGGCCTTGCTATTTTTAACACTGTTCCATCTTTCTGAGTGAAAATAAAAGAAAATAAAAAAAAAAAAAAAAGAAAGAAAGACATTTCCTAAATTTCTCCTTTGTGAACAAGGCTCCAAGAAACATCTGTGTGTCTCAAATATGCTCTGTGCTGGGCACCCATCTGCAGTGATGCCCTCTACCCTGCAACAGAGTGCTCAGCAACAAACCTGAGAGTTAAGCAGAAAACACATCTAGAAAACATGGCAGGTGTCACCTTTCTTTTATTCCTCATTTTGGCAAATTTATGTGTGTCTGAGTCCCATAGAATATGCTTTTTCCTTATGGAAATATTTTGGAATTATCAATTTCTATAGATCTGTGTATTATTTTTGACTCTTGAAAAACCTTTCTATTCACAGGTTATATTTTGGGGTATTTAAGGTTTGGTCGTTTGGTGGGTTTTTTGGTTGTGTTTTTTTGGGGGGTTGTTTGTTTGTTTGGTTGGTTGGTTTTGGTTTTGTTCTTTTTTTTGTTTTTTTTTAATGTGGGTTTTTTGTGTGGTTTTGTTGCTGTTGTTGCTTATTTTTGTTTTGGTTTTTTTGGGAGCTTTTGGTTTTAGTGGTAGGAGGGTTTGGGGGGACTAGGTAGAGCCTTTGATGTTTTTCTCAGCCAGGGACTGAAGATATTCAAATGATGCACTGTGACTTTACCTCAAATCAAACCAATAAAATACATTTTATTACACAAATACACCTGAAACAAATACAAAGTCAATAAAATCAGTCATAAATTATGTGAAAGGTTTCAGCTACCCTATTCCTTTCTCACAGGCTTGTTATCTCAGGTTTTCACAGCTCCTTTCATAGGCTGCTGTCATGGTGAAGAATGACTGTATGCCTGAGATTACCAGAGTATTGTGGATTTACACTGGTCCACTGAACTTCTAAAATGTATGAGTCATCCATATTTATTAATTAATACTCTGTAGGTGTACTATTGAACTCAGAGGAAAGGCAGTGGATGTCCTGGTATAAACCTTTCACATAGAAAAAAATTATCCCATAGAGCGAGATTTGTTTCTCAGATGCTTAAAATATAGCAGGGGAAATTTTGAGTTGAGTTTTCAAAAGTGGTCATTCTTTGGTCTTTCTTGCACTCATATTAAACAGTACTCTGAAATTAAATACTGTTTTGCAGCTCATTGCATTTTGAATGCAGTTAAGGCAGTGTCTAGTTTTTTAAAAATCCAGCTTTTATCCTATAGGGGGTTTGGCTGCCTGTCTGCAGAGTTTCTCTGGTCATATCTGACCTGACCTCTTGATCCTGGGGAAAATCTCAGGATGTCAGCATGGCAAGGGAAGCTTCTCTTTGTTCTGATAAGCAATAACTAAGAGAGTGGCTGTGTGAGACTTTGAGGTGCTGAAATAAATATTCCCCACATTGATGGGATTTTCAGCTCATGCTAGGAGCTACGTGGCTGAAGGGATTAAACACTGAGCTGCGAGCAGGCATTCAGGTTTTGGTTGCACTCTGACACTAATGAGTAGGAACATAAGCAGCTGAGGAACCTTGGGAGATCAGGAAAGAAGTTATTACCTCCAGCTGCTCTTCACCTCTTTGTGCTCTCTGACCTGCTACCATCCTTTAAGATCTTCCAGCAGAACTCCTAATACAATAAGTTCTTTGACTATTTCAGTTAATAAATACCCCACTCTGAGTTCAAGAGGTAGTTTTAGTTTAGGCTTTTTATGTGTTTATTTGTTTATTTATTTATTTTATTGCCTGCCTAAAAGGGCTTGGTGTGTTGTGGAGCTCTGCAGGCAGATCCAAGGGGAGCAGAAGTGCAGCAGAGGTGGCAAAGAGGCCCCAGCAGGGCCCTTCTGCCCCCTGGATAACTCCTGGTTTTGGTCAGGCCAACACCCCCTAGGTATTTGCATGCATAAACTGGTGCAAAGATATTTTCTAAGCTGCTGGGAGTATGTGATGCAGGAGCATGGAACAGTCCTTCTGGTGTGTCAGGTACAGTCTGTCCTGAAAATCTCATTACACAGACCCACTAATTTCAGTACTGGGCAGAACAGCTGCTGTCCGTACGCTGGAACAATCTTCCAAACACCAAATGGATATTTTGGGATAAAATCCTTTCTAAAAATTGCTAGAAAAACTGGCCCTGCAGCCATTGTGAGCTTTTGTATGGAGTAATGAAGGTGCTTGTGGACAATTTCATGTTCAATAATGGGAGACCATGACATGCTCCTTGCTGCTGGGCTTTCTTTTAACAGGGGTAGCAACTTGAGGTTGTTTCTCTGAGGCTGATACAGATGTTCAGCCACTAAGGGCTTCTCTGTGCAAGGTCAAGAAGTGAGTTCTGTTCAGGGTTGTATGAGGATAGCACGCTGACGAAGGGCAGGAGAGGTTATATAGCCATATGGGAAACTAATAAGGCATTCTAAATGCCATGTCTGTTTTCAGGTAATGGTATCTAAATTATTTACTTTGATTGAATAATTGCATTAAATATGAGTATTAAAACTATTGAGGTGTATAATGTGAATAATGGTGCAAAATCAGTTACATGGCTATAACAAGTAAAAACCTCATGCTAGAAAATTGCCATCCCAGCATGCCCAGGCTTTAAGCAGCATTTTGCCTTATGAAATAGAAGTTAGCAGCTGGCTAGTCTAAAGCTCTGAGTCAGAAGGCTGACCATTATAATTTAGACCTTTTTAGCACATAAGAAAGTAAACACTAGGAGCTAAATTGATAGTTTACCAAATCTACATTTCTATTCAGGGAGAGGGAAGTTGTTTTCTTCCATTTTGCTCTTGAAACAGCTTCTGCTCTGGATAGAAGATCACTGGTTATTATTGTAGTTTGATTTCTGTTTTCTATTTAAACCATGATCCAGAAAAATTACTGACCCCTGAATTTACTTCTCAAGGGAAAGTGAAAATTACATTATCATCACAGTGCTGAGAAAGCAATTAATATTTCACTGAAACATCTCAGTTCAAGGTTCTTGGAATATTATTCCAAAAATCAAGTTCATTTTTTATTCAGCTCAGTCTGTTATGCCTTAAGCCTCATTCAGCAAGGTGAAACTATAAATATGTTTTATACATCATGATTCACACGTTTAAAATTTGCAAACATCTCACCTGTTAATATCTTGTCCTGTGCTAGTCAATCAAAATACTGCTTAAGCTGTGTGTATTGTGTATATGTGTATATATCAATTTATACACACAATTTTTCCCCAAGATCAGGGACTAATATGTGGAAGGAGAGTGATACCTGGCAGTGTGATGTTATGCTGAATCTTTTTTAATGATGCTGGAATGTATTTTCCAATCTGAAATCTCGGGAATTGCAGTGAGACCCAGGCCACTGAACTATGTTCTGCTGCAGTGGCTGCAGCAGACTGTGCTGCTTTGCAACCCCTCCAGTAAACCACAAACCTCTGATTCCCCTCACTGACATGCAGGGTCTCTGCTGAGATGCAGATAGACATCACACAGCTGTAGCTAGACAACTGGATGGGCAGTGTCAGGGATTTCCTTCTTAAGAAATGTTATGGATGTATCCACCTGAACTGGATCATTAAAAAAACAGAGACACAACCACTAAGTTTTATTTGTTTGTCTCATTTTTAGTTTCTCACATTGATAACACTGGCAGAGGACATTGTGCAGGAACTGATGACCAGATGTCATTGGCAACGTTTAGCTTTTCATTGACAGTCAGCTCCTTACAGTAATCCATCTTGCACGACTAACTTGCAAGCTATGGCTTAAATAGACTGTTTAAGCCTTAAATAGACTGATCTGTTAGTATGTAGATACTCCATCAGAAATAACAGCAGCTTTTCTTTTTCCAACCACACCAAGAGAGAGATCTCAAATTGATCATTTTGTCACGGACAGCATTTCCAAACTCACCTTTGAGCACCAAATTAAAAACAGTCTGAATTTCAGAGACCTGGAGCACTTAAAAATTTATGAAGCTGTGATACCAATGAATACTCAGCAGATTTTCAGAAACCCTATTTAAAGCATTTTATTCTTTGTACAAAATTGACTTTTACAATAGGAAAAAAGAGTGAAAATTTGATTTAGCATTATTTACATTTATGTTGATATTCTCTTGTATTTCAAGCTCATGAATCATATTGTTAGATACTAATATCTTTCCACAAATAAAGGTAGATAATTACCAACCAGCTACATAAAATTTCCTTTTTTATAACTTTATTTTTGTTACAGATCTCTAGGACGATTTGTATTCAATATGCAGGAATATATGTATACAATATACAATATGTATACAGAGATGCATCATCTACATAATTCACATAGCAGATCATATGACTGGTATGAAAATTCCAGTGGATAGTTATACATATGAATGGATTTGTCAGAAATTACTCCCTTTTGCACAAGCCTACAGAACAGGAGTAAGGATATCCCAGTATGCCATTGCTTCTGAGATGGATGCAGGCCCACTTGATTTGCTTTCACATTCAATTTGTTCATAGATTGTCCTCTAGTATGGCTTCATTTTAGATAGAAGTGACCATTTATTTATTTCTTACAGTCTGCAGTAGTATGGCATTACTAAAAAGATACAGTGCAAAAGCATCAAAAGATACATTTCTGCAGAGGATTTATTTATTTTATTTTATTAGTTGGAAAAAAGTATTGACTGGAAATTTTTACTGGGGACAACCAAGAAATGCACTGAAGCCCAAAATGCAGTATCCACAAATGTGGATTCATTTATATAACTTTTCAAGGAAGCAAATCAAGTAAACAATAAAATAACAGAAATGTATTATTAAGAGAAAAATATTGATGCATCAAAGAAACAATAGAAGGACTTTTAGCTTGGCTAGTTGCCAAAGTTAGTATGTGCAATTACTCATTATTGCGTAAGACAAAGAGACATTCCTGATTTTATTTGCTCTGTTAAAATTAGTACAGATGGATGTCCCATCTTGGAATGGCATTGATATTTAAAGGGTGTTTCTTTGTCATTTTCAAAAAGTTGCATGAAAGACATCAGATCACACTTTATGAAACATGAAAAGCAGTAACCCAAACAAAAAAGACTGCATTGCTGAGTTTCAGACTTTTAAAGTTCCCAGTACTTTTTTGGGTGACAGGTTTTCCAGGTGTCTGAGCATCTGAGCAGAGGTGAAGAGCCAATGCAGTTCATCATGACTGCCCAGAGGAAGAAGCTCTAAAGATCCCATTGAGGCTTTCTGGTCCCTGCCATCCCACTCAGGTGTGCTGTGAGGAGCTCTCTGCTTGAGCTTCACTTGGATCACAGGACTGTGAGGTGACTCGTGGTAGCCGGGCCCCAGGAGCCTCTGCTCCAACTCTGCTCAAAGCAGGGTGAGCAGTGAGGCTGGTCCAGGTTCCTGCTGTTGAGTAATTTTTTAAGCAGCTCTAGGAATATGCAGTTCTTCACCATATCAAAGAAATTGAGCCATGGGGAGCTGTGAGGACCTGTGGGATCTACCAACTGCAACGCTTCTCTGCTTTTCTTTGAATTCGCTCTTGCTGCTAGACTTGCTATTACTTGATTTATCCTCACTGTTTTGAGCTTTTGCCATGCAAACATCTACTGCCTTTCCCCTAAATGCGTGTGATTGTAACTACAGCTCTTGGCCAAAACAAACTGTAGGATCAAACCCAATATTAAACCCATTTATTTTCCTGAAAAGCCTTAGTTTAGTGGAAACTTCTAAAGGAAAAAGATATGAAACTCTTGTTCTTGCAGGTACTCTCACTCTTGTTCACACAAACTTTTGAAGAATATTTCTGCCTACGTAGATGAACAGGGGTAAAAGATAAAGTATTCATCTCATCCTAAATCTGTTAGGGCAAGAGAGGATATATTCACAGCAGGTGCACACAGCAGAGCTGTTGTCCTTGCTCCAAGCTGGCAAACTCAAATCTGATCATCCTTTGGAAGAATCTACCCAGAGCAGGCTGCAGGATGGCTGTCCAAGCTGACCCTGGGATCAGGTTCAAATTTTAAAAGATTACAGACAGTCTATTTAAGTAATAGTGTTAAAGAAAATAAATGCAGAATTTAATCTTTCAGAGATTTTATTTGCTTTTTTCCTAACCAATTTGCACTCTGAATTGGTTCTCCAGGCATAGTTATTTCTTACAGCAAAACCTAATATTATGTCCTGTATTCCATAGCTCTTGTTCTTCAGAGCTTGGCTAATTCCATGACTTGGAGGTTCTGCTGTCCTTCTGTAAGATGATGCTTTGTTTCTGAATGAGCAGGCAGACTCCAGAAGTCTGCACACAGCCTGGGACCCTTCATTTGCACCTAATGTCTCAGTTCAAAAAGACTTTTAGACACATTAAGCACAAGCTTAGTGTGAAATGGGTATTTAACAGCCTTGTCAAACTAGAGAAAGGTCTTTTGGCTTCAACATGGTTGAGATTTCACCAAGAAAAAAACCTGTATATAGGATACTGCAAATCATATTGCACCCTCTGCCAGTCCCCCCCTCATGGGAAGAGAGTGTTTACAACTGCTTCACTGGAGCTGATGGAATGTAGAGAGGCATTCCACCTGGACTAAAAAATAATGCTGTTAAATTGGGCAAAAAGGGGCTATCTGCTTTAAAAATCAGGACCTTAACTGCTCATATTCTGTCCTCAAAATGCCATCGCCTTAAGATGAGAAAACAGCTTCAAAACTCCAGGGCAAAATAAAGCATTTTCTGCTGATCTGCTTAATGTAGGATGAGTTGACCTTGAGGATTTTAGAACAATAAAATAAAATAAAAGTCAATAGGTCAGTCACTAAATTAGTAAAACAGCTGCACCATTCTGGCAATGTCATAGGTTACATCAATAAACTACTTTCACCTCTATCTCACAGGAATCAGATAGTGATCTGTCTCATTATTAAAATGTTAAAGCTATAAAAGAAATAGTGAAACCAGCATTATACCTGCATAGTTCAGTAAAAATGCCAAAAGGCTATTTTCTGTAGTGAGATATTATACATCATCTAGGCACGGTGGGCAAAAACCATATAAGCCAAGCAAACCTTCACTACAAGGTTCCTATGGTGATATTCAAAATGTAAGTTTGGTGCCTGATGTGCAATTTAAGTGCATTGATCCACTAAAGTAATAAAAATAATCCTGCTTATGCTCTCACCACCTATCTGATAGACTGCACACCTGTAAGATGTGCCTACACACCAGCAGCATGCAAATAAGAGTTAAAATAGACATGATGAAGATATAGCATGCCCAGGGAAGCTATGTCATCTGGAGGTGAGAATGAGTTAACTCAGTGTAATGACTCTTATGGCATGGTTGATTTATGTCATACTGGGTCACAGCACAAGTTTTCCTCTGCCAGAGATCCGCTGGTCATCTGTTCTCCAAACAAATGTATTCCAGAAAAAATGTTTATTTAGGTGCCTGCAGATCTCATACCAAACATGTTTAGACATGGTCCTGGTGGTCAAAGAGTATAAAACCACTTTCCTACGTTCACTGCTTTTTATTCTACAGATTAGAGTTTTGCCATAAGTAATGAATGGATGCTGAAATCTTCTATTCTATTTAGCTCTTGAAGGCTTTCTGAAGCCAGGTCTGGAGCTGTAAATTATTAGGTTGCCATCCATAATGCAAGGACTGCAAAAACTCCTCTAAAAGTAATGCCTTTCCATTTATTAAAGGTGTTTCTCTAAATGCTATAAATAGTCAAATCCCAAACTGCCAGTCAGAAGTGTGACCAGACTGCATCACTCACTGCAGTGTGCACATCACAAAGTGAGGCCATGGTAATAAGAGGGTAATGTGGTACATTAGACTCAATATCATGGCCAGAAGAGGCTCACATGGTAGCTGTAATCTAGCATGATGCTATGGCTGGGAACAGTGCTGTTTAGAAAATCTCCAGTGAAAATGTTGTTTTAACAAAGTCTACTGAGATTCTGCTGTTAAATTGTTAGAAAAGCATAACCGAGTTTTCATTTCGTTTCATTTAATTTCATTTCATATCCACTCTTATTTATATCTGTTTTTCTGAAGAAATTACAGTAACATTATTTAGTACACATTTTTTCATGAAATTAGATAAAGTAGATTCTTGTTTTGAAAATACATTTTCCTTTCATCCACAGAAGTTACTTTTATGGAAGTCATGACTTCACTGACAGAGTGTTTTCTTCCAGATGTGACAGTTTCTCACATCATAAAATCAGTGTCAGGATTTCTATTTAAGTACCATTTTCCTATGTTGAATACCTTTAAAATCTGTCTGATTATTTCTATCCAAATGCAGAATAAGGATGAGATTTACCATATTCAACACCTTCATCAATCACGAAGAATCACCTCACTTGTAGGATTTTTCCCATAAAATGTTTATATTACCCTAAATGTTCTAAGTCACACTTCAGACCAAGAATTCCGCTCCTATTACTTATTTATATTCACATAACTTAAAACTTCAATGAACCAAGTAAGAATTAACATATGAAATTACTGACTTTTGAAATGCCCTCACCAGTGAAGGTTGCTTGTTATCAGTAAAACAAGGCACTTTTCAGTGCCTGAAAATGCACCCTGAAACTACACCCTGAAAATGCTGTGCTTCTAAATCTGTTTAATTCCAGTTTGTTGAGTCCTTTTTCATTTTTCATCTGTGAAATAATACCCACAGTCTAACCTTAATGAAATGCTTTTTTGTTCAATTTGATTTACCATTTTAGCTCCAGAAGTGTTCCAGGCTTTTATGGATGGAGGTCCAGGATACTCGTACCCAGTGGACTGGTGGTCGCTAGGAATTACAGCATATGAATTACTGAGGGGTTGGGTAAGAATGATGGAGTTTGTTGTTATCTAACAAAAATCTCAAGTTTGCAGTGGCCCTGAGTGCACTCTTCAGAATAAAATTTGAGTGTACAAGGCCCAGGTCAGGAATTTTCAGCTGTCCCAGCTGAAAACACTCTTGGGAAAGTTTCAGCCCGTACTTAAATACATTATGAAAACTTGCCTCAGTTTGGCTAAGGAAAGGCCTAATGTTTAATAGCTTCTTTACAATGCTGAATTGCAAACAATGGTATTTTTTTCAAATAGAACTTGAGTTACTTCACACTCTATTTTCTCTTTGATTCACTTCTCAAATACCAGAGATCTAACGTAATATCCTAAGATGCTTTGCCCAACTACAGAAAATGCCTATCTGCCAGTGCATTTGTTTCTTATCTAATCAATTATGTGAATAAGCTTAATAAAAAATCTTCCTGAGCATGGAAGAATGTCACAGAAGATAATGGAAAATTCTTTTCCATTTTGGTTCAACGGATTTCAGTCAGCCACTTAAATATTTACTATTCCCCACGGAAAACAGTAATTTAGATACTATTTCAGGATGATGACGTAGCTAAAGCAGCTGTTTGGGGTTTTTAAAATGATTTTTCATGCCTGTTTTGGAAAGTGCATTTTATTGCATTGCACTATGTTTTTTATATTATGAGACTAATACAGTGTGGCTACCTTGTCTTGCGAGACAATCCATCCCACAAGGATCTTACAATTTCACATAGGATAATAGATAAACGAAAATAGAAATAAAGAATAATTATTATTCTTACTTTTAAATGGAAAATTTAAGTGTCAGATTTCAGAGTGTCTGAAATCTGTCACATTTCAGAGTGTCTGCATAGTGTTACTTCAGAAGCTACATCTTTCAAAGGCCTAAAATTTGGCCAGTCTATTTTGTATTTCCATAGAAATAACAAAAGTCATGCTCCTGAGACAAAGATCTCTCCCATGCAAAGACTGTTTCATCTCTCAAAGTAGAGGAGTATTAAACACCTTTCTTAACAAAAACAACAAACTAACAATTATTATCAATTTTTCTCTACCATAATTTTCAAACCTTAGGGAATTTTTAGACTTACATTCTTCCTGGAATGGAGGATTTGAAGTCTGGCAGTGATAAGCATAATACATCCTCAGTCCCAGTCACAGATAGTAGTTCTAGCTGTACTTACAGTAAATTAAGAGAACATCCTGAGGATTTTATATCGACTCTTTCACCATGAGTGTCTCCAAGAAAGAAGAGCAATGGATGACTGTTAATGAAAACACCCAAGACTAATCACAGAAGATCACTTTGGTCTGATAATTCATTTTAAAAATAAAAATTATATAGGATGATATCCATTTGCCAAGATCCATACAGTCTTTCCTGAATAAGTCAATCTGGCTACAAACAAAGCAAAGTTGAGACTGAATCAACTTTTTGTTAGGTTTTGGGTTTTTTTTTAAATAAAAACATTGCCATCTGAACCTGCTCAAGTCACCCAAGCCAGCTGCTGGTTTTCTCCTGAAGAGCAGCTCTTGGCTCCTGAGCAAGCCAGAGGATGGCTTGGCAGCTCACACCACTGTATAGACAAGAAAGAGGTGCGTATTTCCTAAATTTTTGTAGGGTAAACAAGGCCTAAACTGACATGAGTGATGACAAGAGAAGTAGCAGTGGGTTGAGGAGATGTGCTTAACCCAAGGCACGTGGTCGTCTCAACAGCTGCGAGCTCCGAAGCCCCATCTGCCACAGCAGCAGATGGCTGTGGAGGCACAGTTTGCACACAGGGCTGTGAGCTCAACCTGCAGGCACACTGCTCCTGCTCCTCCAGGCTCCCACAGCTCTGTCCAGCAGAGGAAACAGCCCCACTGCCACCAGGAACATGGGCAGGCTCTCTGAGCAACCCACCCTCACCAGCAGCAGCCCTGGGCAAAGAGGAGGCTGTGGCAGGGGACAGAGCCACAGGACACAGGGATTTCTGCAGCTGGAGCCTGGTGCATGCTGCTGCATGGGAAAGGCAGGAGGCAAGAAAGGAAGGAGCATTAGAAATAAGAAACATCAAAAATTTGATTTTCCACCTTGCAGCTGTGCATAGCATATGATGCTGACAGCCTGAATTTGAGTGGTGATAAGTAAAAGAAAAATGAGTAAAAATTAGTTGTTTTTCACTGAGTTGAATTTTTGGTTTTATTTGCCTCTGCTTCTCAGGGTGATCAAGGTATTCCAGCCATTCTCTTTCTGGCTTCCCACTGCTAGGCAGCCAAAACCATGTTCTGCTTGAAATGAGCCTGTAGATACAGGAGTGTATTGTGTCCAGCACAGAGCTTTCTGCACCATTTTTTGGTAACCCATAGTTCAGCTAATATTTCTTAATATTTTGTCAGTACATTTTTCTCCTTATCCTGCTGCTGGTAAAAAAGCTAGCAAAAACCACACAAACTCATATAGCTTTGCATCAAACATTGATCTTTTCACAAAGTCCATGAAATTAAACTGTATGATGCAAACTATGCCACGTGTCAGTCTGTTCCTGAGCTATAGACAACTGCTAAAATGCTGCAATAAATGTAAATACTATACCATATACCATATAATCATTCCTTCACTTTGTAGAGACAAAGTGAAGGAATGAGTAGTAGGTGGGATTCCCAGATTCTGACTTTCACTGCAATGTGAACAATTAACAAACTTTGATTAAAAAATCCTGAACAAAAGCAAACATGATTTTTTTCTTTTTCTGTAAAATAGAACTGAAGGGATCCTTGAGTGGATTGAATATCTGAAAAACAGGGGAGATAGAGGTATGAAGGGCCTCAAGAGACCAAACTTATAATGGCTCTTTATAGTTCAAATTAACTAATAAAAATATTTAAAATCTCTGCAAATCTCAAAAAAAATAAAGATTTTAGAATGCTAATAATCTTGAAAATAAGGTAAACTTTAGAGATTTTCCTGTCAGGAAAAAGGCATGAGAAGAAACATCCTTAACAGAAAAACTTTTGATGAGTCATAATTCCTTATTGTTGCTAATTTTGGAGTTAATTGCCATTTTCAACAATTGCAGTACATTCTGTCTCAATGATCCTATTGATCACATTGTTATATCAAGTTAAGTCAGCAGTAGGTTGCTTCTAGGTGACAAAAAGCATGTAAAAGTTTCATTTCTACTAACTGTTTTATGGCAACATTACCACATGCAGTGAAAAGCATATGACAGACCATTTCTAATGACAATTCTGAACCCAATTCAGAAAAACTATGCATTTAAAGCAGACATTTAAGTCCTGTTGAAATCATATGGACATGGTATAGCTAAATGACAACAGGTTAACTGAATGTGAATCAAAGTAAAAAGATTTAGATCCTCCTTGAATTTAATTTTAGAACACCCCAGTGCCTTGGAATGCACTTGGTTTCATACATATGAAAGTTAAATACATGCATGAATCTTCCCAGAATAAGAATATGTACTGGGTCTTTATGAAGGGTGACTCCAATTCCTTAACAGATTAGATAACTAACACCTAGAAATATTCTTAAATTATAATCTTCTACCAGTACATACTAGCAAAATCATGAAATGATTCACTTCTTAGTCAAGGTAATGAGTGTCTGCCCTTTGCTGTTCAGGATATTGGATTAATAGGTCACTCTATGTTGTTTATGAATTATGATGCATTAATTTGCACACTGCTGCTAGGATGGCATTTAGCTGCAGATCTCATATCACATATTTATCACCTGCTGGGTACAGCTTAATTCACTAGCAATCCACTCCCTGCACTTGTTTACAAAAATACATTAAGTATAATTATAACAACTTGCTTCAAACATACAAGTATGTGCACAGAAAATAATAAGAATATAAATATATATGTAGTACTTTATTACCAAATTCTGCATGTAATAAAAGATAAATCAGAGAAAACCTAATGAACAAAGCACTGCAAAGACCAGAGTTTTTCTTCATCTATAGAAGAATTTAGGCACTGCAAACACATGACAGCAGATCCATTAGTGTGTTAATTTTGGATTTTAAAAAAAGCAAAGGAGAAGGATTGAAATTTGGAGTCTTCTTTTTTTCTGTGACTTGACACAGACTTTTCTAAGCATTTTTTAGTCTCTTTATCTACTACTCAGTAAAATTAGGATGACAAAACTCCTTTCAGCCACCTCTTCATGCTTTTGTTGGTTTAAGTTGTAATAACTTATCACTAGTATTACAAGCAAACAATCCACATTTCCCATAGAATGCCCCAGGAAAAAAATTATTTATTCATCTCATTTGAACTGATGCTTCCTTTCATGAGAGAAAAATTTGCAGAGGAAATGCATCTATGAGTAATTACATTTGTTACAACCAAAGAGAAGCACACACACAAAGGATTAGACTCAAACTTGTTATACAATGTTTTTGTGATTTTGATATTTTCAAGATAAACAATACTGAGCTCAGGAAAATGTGACTAGTCTGCACTCTTTTATTCATTCTTTCTGACTTGATGTTGATTTAACTTTATCCCAGAGGCCCTATGAAATTCATTCAGCCACCCCCATTGATGAGATACTCAACATGTTCAAGATCGAAAGAGTTCACTACTCATCCACATGGTGCAAGGGCATGATAGCACTACTGAAAAAGGTAAGAAAGCACAAATACCTTCTGTCCTCTGTTCTCTCCTCTTCTAGAGGCTTCTCCAATACTGGAAAAGACATCAGACAAACACACACATTAGGAAGTCAACATTTCAAGGATAAGAGAGCAGAGCTAATTTCTAGTCTGTTCTGAATGCGAGTGGTGCAGTATTTTCTTTTCAAAAGGTATTCTTAGGCTTAGACTCAGGCTTTTTCATGGCTTCAAAGAAGTAAAAATTTTAAATTTCTTTTATTTTAAAGCTGATTCACTCGTGATAGTAAGAGTTTGGGGATCAGTAATTCTTCCTCTGCGCTCTGGCCCCATTTCCCCTCAGCTGTGGATATCCAAGTGGGACAGGGAAGGAAAGACCACTCTGCCCTCTGAATTTCTGCTGCAGTTTCCAGGCAGGGAGATTAGAAATTAAAATGGCTGTATCTCTTCCTGTCCCGTGTTGCATAGTTGCAGCAACAAAAGTGGAGCCACTTTGCTGTAAACATCACTAAGCCACAAGGCAGGGCCCTTTCTGAATGCATTCGGCCCTGAAAATTATTTTCTTCCTAAAATCCCAGTTTTTTGTTTGCTTTAATTTTCTGGTTACACCACAATGATAACGTCTCTCTTTTAGGTATTTCAGATCAATATTGATACTTGAACAGGAAATATTTGTGAATGTCTGAATAGAGTAATAAAAAATATATGTCTTTTGCAGTAATTAGCAATGTAATGAATAGATAGAGCAGTGAGGTGGATAATTTTAATTGGTGCCAGAATGCTCAGTGTAACTGTATCTTCCAAAAAATTAAAGAGAAAATACAAATTGTTGGGTGGTGGCATTGATCTGTGATGTTTCATTTTGCATGGACTCTTGTGTATTTGTAAGCAGACTTTTGTTGCTAATACATTTGTACACTTCATGCCTGCAACAACCATCTGGTGGCAATTAAACTGTACTCATATCCTCTGACTTATTACTTTTAATTTTTTTTTTAATTGGGACTTCTAGCATCTGTTAGAAGATTCCCTAGCCATTTTCTTACTTAAAAATATGTATCATACAATTTATGTATGTGATGCATTTACTCTTCTATATGGCATGCAGTCCCTCAGAAAATGTCTTGTGCTTGATCACAGCTCCTCATTAAGGACCCAGAGTGTCGCCTTTCAAGCCTTGCAGACATCCAGAACTCTCCATACCTAGCTGATGTCAACTGGGATGCTGTTCTAGAGAAAGCTGTGACCCCAGGCTTTGTTCCCAACGTAAGTCGATATTCCAGGTGAACAGTGTTTGTAAATTCTGACTTTAATTATCACTGCTGTTTTACTTGTTTATGTTTGTATTTATTGCTCTTCAGTGATTTACTTTGGATTTTACTTTCATTTACTCAGTCACAGCTAAGGGAAAATTCGTCCCATTTCAACAGATCACAACAAAAACTAATTAACCTTGGTTCACTTTTCGTTCCTTTTCAAATAAAAGAAAATCTTTTCCAGACTTTGTATTTCAGCTGTTAGAGCAAATGATTGTCAGAGTTAACTCTGTGACAAAGAATACTAAGAAGACTGTTGTGGCTGTGAAAGCCAGACATTTGAATAACATTTGGAAAACTTTTTAACATCCCAGTATGCTGTTACTTTTTCACTTGAAAAATAGTGCACTAAAAGGCTGACCTATTTTCTTTGTAACAAGTTTTTACAATAAAAAATTTTGATTCTGTGAGGGAATCTGGTGGTTTCTTTTTTACTGTGGTCCCATTTTGTTGGTATTTTCTGGGTATTTCCTTTTTTACTCATTTTCAAGCTAAGTGTATTTGATGGCCATGAATAAAAAGCAATGACTGTGATGTTAATATGCTGCTTCACTTTTTTCAGTCATATTGCACTATAATTATTGTCCAAACAACATATTTGTAGCATACCAAGGTTTGTTTCTGGTTTTTTTTATTATGCAAGTGTAAATAAAGATGAGGAAGGTGGAATAGGTGGACCCTGTCTCCATCCAGGTGCACGTTAGAGTCCATGACAAACATGATGGGGACAGGATCCAGCCCTTCAGAAGCTAAAGGTGAGAGAGCATTGCCTTATGGAGCAAAGGTAGCCAGATGTGTTGCCAAGACACTGCTTTCCATGTTTGCTGGGCTTCTTGGCACCTGACCAGAGCCTCTCTGGAAGGAACATCCCACAGGAGAAGACAGGTGTGGGTAGGCAAGCAGGGTGTCCCTCAGGGAATGGGAGAAAGACCAGGAACACAGCAGGTAACAAGCACAACAGGAGAAGGGAAAGGCAGGCCCCTCTTACAGGCACTCCAGAGCAATGTTCACCTGTGAGGAAATTCCTTCCTTTCACTCTGTTGCTCAATCCTAGTGCAAGAGAGAAGTTGGAGAGGTGAATGTCATATCTACCAGGCCACGACTCTTTCACTCTTACTTGATGTCCATGCAGCTGGAGTAATTGCTGTGCCATGTCAGGATCCTTCCCTACACCCTCAGGTCACTGTCCTAAGCAAAGCAATGCAGAACAAAGCTCCTTCTTGGCCTGCTGGACTCCATTCTCCTGGTGTGTGGATCTATGAGATGAGTGGAGACTGACTTTCCTCTTTTCCTTTTTTCAAGTTAGAGCTGCTCTTTGAGACATCAGAGGTGTGGACTTGCTTCTCAGGCAAAATTCAACTGATTGCTCACACTTCCTCCTCCCAGCTAAAAATTTAATCCACAACTGTCAGCATGTAAAAAACTTCACAACACAGCATTTTATAAGGGAGATCCAGTTCCCCACACCCAAAGACACAACATACGTGGGATTCCAAGAGTCTCAGACTCTGCAAAGACAGCTTTTCTTTTCACATTTGGATTCACTTATTTGTGTTTTGGCGGCATCTATAAAACTGAAGGGAAAATCTGTAATATGTGAAGCAAAATAATATTCTACATTTAAAAGGAAATAGGAGGAAAACGTTTCATTTATCTATCCGGATTAATCTGAAAGTTCCATTACAAGCTCTACCAGACTCTTCCGTGAAGAGTCTGATATTGCAGGGCTTGTTCCACCTGGTCAATCAAGTGTGTCAGGAAAAAAAAAAACAGTGAGGTGAGAACCAGAGTGTCTTTTCTAGCCCACTGTTTCTTTTTATAGACGCTTTGCTATTTCATGAGACCAAATTTGGTCACACATTTTTCAGGAACTTTCTCTTTGTAGCATCAGCAAGACTTTCACTGATAAATTGGGGCCACACAGCAAAATATTTATTGTTTTTCAGCCTTTGGTGAGAAGTTGAACTGGGGCCCCTGTGACCTGTGTTTTGAAACCAGACAGTTTTATAAATTTTGACAGCTTGTCATGACTGTCAGGAGCCTTGTCTGCCTTCTGCAGCTAGGAGGGCACACGGGAGGCCCGTGGGAGCAATGTCCCTTATAGTTTGATTCCATAAACATAGTTCTTACTTAACTAGCACATGTGTTTCTTTATGGCTTAGTTAATTTCTTCATTTTCAACTTGGAGTCATAAATTGTAGGTTTTTTAAAAATAGAATTTGATTTTATTTTTAAAGCTTCAGAATTAAAGTGATATATTTTTAAGTACTCAATCAAATCTAAAAACTATGGATGCTCAAGGAAGGAACGGATATTGATGAAACCTAAGATATTATTTTTTTATTAATAAATATAAGTAAGCTATAAACTGTCAGTAATAAAAACCAATATGCTCTACTAAAGTTGGTTGAATTATATACAGAAAAAGGCATCAGATATCTAAATACTATGCTCAGACTATACAGAGTTTGCTAGGAATCAAAATTATGGAGTGATCTCTAAACCAAATGTTTCATTGTAGGACACCACAAATTATGCAAGCAATTTCTGATGTGACTTTACTGCTTAATGTCTTTGCTTACTATAAATATCTGTCAGGTATATATAATTTATTTTAGTACTTCCACCTTGACACTGACAATGGTGTGATTGAACTCCCAGAAGTCCCAGAGGAGAACAGGTTCCTTTCAACATCTTCTACGACACAATTCAAATTGTTTGCAAATTTTTTGTGAAGGTCTTTCTGGTATAGCAAAGAATCTCAAAATTTGATTCAAGCATCACAAATTAACGTTTTTTAATGAAGAATACCAAATATTTAAGTAATGTGTGTAATGGGTAAGGAAAAGCTTAATAAAGTGGATAGAATATAAAAAGAATAATAGATTAGAATGAAGCACCTGATTGGGAAAAGCCAACAAGGATTCACCAAGGACAAATGGGACTTTCCAAACCTTATCATATTCAATGACAAGGTAACCTGCTCAGTTGATATGGGACAAGTCGTTCTCATTGTTTGCCTGGATTTCTCTAAGGCTTTTGATAGAGTTTCCCACTGCCTCCTTTTAGAGAAATTTATGTGTTATGGTATAGAAAAGTGATCCATGGAATGGGTGAGGAACTGGCTGATGGGCTACACCTGGAGGGAGGTGGAAAAAGCTCCTCCCCAAACTGGGAGCCTGTCACAAGCAGGGTCCCCCAGGGATCGATATTGGGTCCAACACTGCTTAATACCGTAACAAGGGATGTGCATCATGGGATCAAGTGTACCCTGAGGGAGTCCACTGATAGTACCAACCTGAGTGGGAATGTTGACATCTTGGGAGAACTGCCCTGCAGGAAGACCTTTGTAGGAGTGGGCTAACAACAACCTTATGAAGTTCAACAAGTGTAAGGTCTTAAACCTGGGAAAATATAGTCCAGGGGTGTAGCACAGGGTGGGATCTATCCAGCTGAGGAACAGCTCCAGCAGCTCTGGAGGTCCAGGTGGACAGCAAGCACAGTGTGGGTGTCCAGGGTGCTGCCATGGCAAAGAAAGCCAATGGGATGTTGAGCTGCATCAACAAGTGCATCACCAACAGAAATAAAGAAGTCATTGTCCCACTCTACTCAGCACTTGCCAGGGCAATACCTGAAATACTGTGTTCAGTTTTGGTCCCCACCACACAGAAAAAGATGTGGACAGGCTGGAGAGGGTTCAGAGAAGGGCCACAGATGATCAGAGGAGTGGGAAATAGGCCATAAGAGGAAAGGCTGAGAGAAGTGGGTTTGTAGAGCCTTGAGGAAAGAAGGATTAGGGGAGACCTTATCACCATGTCCCATTACTTATAGGTTAGCTACAAAGATGGAGACTCCCTTTTTACAGGGAGTCACATGGAAAAGACAAGGGCTATTGGGTATAACTCCTGGGAAGATTCCAGTTGGACACAAGAGCAAAATTTTTCCCAACAACATCAGCCATTTCAACAGTCTGTCTATGAAAACAGTGGATTCTCTGAAACTGGATTCTTTTAAGATTCAGCTGGACAGGTTGCTGAAACTGGACTCTTTTAAGATTCAGTTGGACAGATTGATGGGCCATCTTGTCCAGACTAGGGACTGTGGTTTTGCCCAGAAAAGTTTGACCAGATTATCCTTGAGATCCTTCCCAACCTGGGTTTCTATAATACTGTGAACCCTTTTTTTATATAAATGCTGCTAATCTAAACAGGGCTGCTCCTTCCTTTGTTCTCACAGACAGCATTTAAGTAAATGAAGCCACTGCAACACTTCAGCAAATCAGATTTCAGCAAGGTCTTAGAGGTACTCCCCAGCTCTTCTGCACTATTACCAGTGTCATTTATGCTTTACAGCACTAACTGATATTCTGATGAAGACCCTGGGCCAGGTTAATCTCTCTCACTGGGGTAACATGACTTTAGTCACTCTAGGAATAGATCTGTTTATAGCTAGGAAGAGGATCTAACTCTTTATAATTGCTTTATAATATGATTTTTATCTTATCTCCCTTATTTAAACTTTGAGCATCACTCCTGGCCTAAAAAGACAGTTTTCATTTTACAGATGTGATTGAGGAGCTGGTTCATTATTACTGCTGCTAATACTTGCCAAGCAAATTAAAAAAACACAACGATGCTTCAAAGAGTAACTTTGAATCCTTTTGTACCAGAAAGGAAGACTGAACTGTGATCCCACATTTGAACTTGAAGAAATGATTTTGGAGTCCAAGCCTCTTCATAAAAAGAAAAAGCGACTTGCCAAAAACAAATCCAAAGAGGGAGCTAAGGAAACCTGCTCACTGGTAAGATGGGGACTGTGACTGCAGTCACTGGCATTTTGTTTACACTCTAATAGGCAAACTCAGTTAAATTCAGTTTTATCAACTCTGAAAATACTCAACCTCTCTGTCTGTCATTTTGTACATTACATAAATCATCTCCAAAGCAAGATGAAAAGCAACCATTTATTTCAGTCAAATAGTAACAATATCTTTAAGCTATAATAATTTTTAAGATTATCACAGATGCTCATTTAAAGTATGAAAAAGTGTTGCCAGTTGTGAAAACACTTCCCACACACGGACAAATAGTTACAAAGAGTATTTATTTGCTAGTACTACCAAAAATGAAAAGTATGCAGTGAAAAGGCTTGTTATTTATAAATATGTTAAACTTGTCTCTTCCACTCTTGACTAATGTGTGCCATGTAGAAAGATCCATTGTATGAACAGTCAAGAGTACGGAGAAGATTAATAATAATTTCCAGACTGGAATTATCATTCCAGTGAGTTTTTATAAATTATGCTGCTACTCCTAATGATTTTGAATGTTCATGCAAGCTGTTATTCCTAGAGCTACCAGATGTAAAAATCCTCAGGAATTCTTTGTGGGGGACTTCTTCCAAAAGAATGAGATTGATTGTGCTATCACAGCCCAATTTAATGAGTCTTCGGAATGCCTCTTGATAGCATTCATTCATAAGCATTTTGTTCAGTGTTGTTTGTGTTGTTGTGATTTTTGTCTATGATTTCTCATCTTTTTTAATCAACCTATTCATGCTGTTTTTTAAAGAACGTACACCTGCAGCAGTGCTTGGAAACCGTTAGGAAAGAATTCATCATATTCAACAGAGAGAAGTAAGTGCATTTCTTAATGCCTCTTTAGCATTCAGTACTTAAAGTAAATGGAGAACTATTTTTTTTCTCACAGTGTAAGGGAAGGTGATTAATGATCACAGCAGCAGAGCCTAAAAGACTGGATTTCCATTGACTCCTTCCTCTTATAGTCTCTGGTGTGATTGTTTTGTAGTTCTTGCATCTCTGCAAGCAAGCAGAAGACCTTGTGATGAAAGTATGTTAGAAATATAAGGTAAATGTTACAGGAACTCCCCAGAGAAACTGTCAGTAATTAAGCAGAGGAATACAATAAAAGGTGATGCTTTTTCACAACTCAAACAAAACCAAGGGAAGTCCTAACTCATGAAATTTTAATGATATGAACAGCACTGTTCTGACTTGGAAAAGCTGTTCATACTTCTCCACTATTAAAATAAAAAGTGTATTCCAATATTAACTATTCCAACAAAGCTAAGTATTACACCTATACCAGTCATGAAGCAAGAACTTCTAATCTAAGGGTCAGTCAGAGTTGACAGAAACACAAGACTGATTCCCAAGGATATCAATAACCTTCCTGCTTCAATTAATGCACTGCCTTTCTTTTAATTTACTGCCTCTGAGTTGCAGTCATTATGGACCTGTTTGTATTAGCAGACACAAGTCATAACAATGGACTTGTTTGTGTCTTTGGTCAAATTATTGCATTCCATTCAATTCCATTGTATTCCATGTTTTCATTTGATCTAATTATATATGCAAGCCTTTCTAATAGAGTTGTGAGATGCTAAAAATTAATTGAAAAGTTGTGACTATTTTAATGCACACAATGCAGGTAATTACTGTCTCTAATTAAAAATGAGAAAGGAACTGTCAGCTTTGCACAGTTCACACAATAGCACAAAGGAAATTATGCCATGATCTACCTTTCTTCCTGTTACAATCTGTGGGACATTTCTGACTGATATGGACTGCTCACAGAAACTACAAGGTCTTAGAAAGAAAAGGAAGGTCCAGCAGATTCTTCATGTTATTTTGCATGATCTCTAGCAGAAGAAAGCCATTAGTTTCTGTAAAAGCCATAAAGTAGAGAAGCCAGACCAAGTCAGTCCATAGAAAGTTTTAAGAAGAACCTTGGTGGATTCCCTGAATCAGTTGAACTAGTGAATGCTTGAATTTTGTACTTTAACCCACATAATTCAAAATTATTAAGATCATAATAACAAGATTAGAAAAATATTACATTGATTAATCAATTTAATGAGTTTCCTAGAAGCTGTTCAAACAAGTAATTCATTTCCAGATATTAGTCTCCCCCCTACTCTAAAGTCATATATGAGGCATATCCAATATGCAGCAAGTTTTGGAAGTCAGAACAGATTTTGTGAGACACTCAAAATCTCATTGGTGTGTTCACTACCTTAAACAATTTTTCTTATCATGATTTTACTGTGTTATTCTTAAATCTTTTTATGCATAGGAATTTTTTTGTTTGTTTCATATTGCACAACTACAGTAACAACACAAGCTATAAAGAACTCTTGAGAGGATGATGAAAGATCAAGAAGTTTAAATGGAGTACAAGTGAAATGGAAGCCAAAGGTAAATCACATGCACTTCAATCAGAAAGGCATGTGTTTTGGTCATTGCTTGATTGGCTTTGACAAGGTAAAGGAAGAATATTTAGTTTAGACCTGTAAGAGATCCTGCATTGTCTAAAGCCAGATCACAACCACTTCTCTTTTAAATTGCATCATAGCTTAAGAAAGACATGGACAGACTTCTGTCATATTTTTGAAAGAAAAAAATGTTGAGAAGGGGGAAGCAGATGTCAAATGTTTGAAGTGCAAAGTGAATTCAAGTTAATGAGAATAAAACAGGAGCAATGTCAGGCACAGATGCCATCATACCAGAAGAAGCTACACAGTATACACCAGAGGAACTCAGGGTGAGTTTCCTTAGACCTTCTGTGCCCTCAGAACTGGCTGTACAAGCTGAGGCTGTGCTTACATGAGTTTCCAAAGCCACATGGCCCATCAGGTTCCTAGGAACAGCTGAAGGTGCTGAAAGATGTGAACCATTTGTTCCTACAAACATAATACCTACTAAAAAGTGATTGTATCATTAGGTGAGGTGTCAATCCCAAACAGGGCTTTAAATCACTCTCAGATTAATGCAGCCAGATGTTTTGATATTCTTCCACGTTCCTCTACATAGTAACTGTTGAAATTATCTGCATATTTCCTTAGATCTTCATTATATTCAGCAGCAAAAATCTACATTTTATTGTCACTTAAACCTTCTGCTCAGTTTACTTCAGTGTCACAGAACACTGAATCCCAATAAAGGGTGGAAAAAAATAGCATGTCTTTCAAGGCAAAAATGAGACTCCCCACACTACAAGGATTCAAGGAAAAAATTCAGATGCTTCTAACTGAGCAACATAAAATCAGATATTAATATGTAGTTAATTTTGTGGTTTTAACCATCCTAGTTCCACAACATCTTGCAATCCAATACTTGTAAAACACCTACTATGAAAAGCAAAATCTGATTTTTTTGAATGCCCTGCTGGTAGTTCTACACTGTGCCTCTTTTCCACTGTGTGTCTTTCATCCTGCAACAGACACTGCAAATCCTGCAATGTGTCATATTTGCTTTCTTGTCAAGAAGCTCAGGAGAGTATCAGAAACTCTTAGACTGCAGGCAAGAGGAGCAGGGGGAAGTAGGAAAAAGACCCATAATGCTAAAAAGAATTTAAGCATAGTGAAAGAGACTGAAGTATGTTAAAAGTTTTGGTTAATGAAGACAAAGACAGAATGTGCACATTTTCTCTATTCTATTGCTTTCTGTATTTAAGTAATGGAAAACTGGTATTTGTAGGAATGTTTTAAGCAAAGGATTCATGGACAAAGACATGAAGTTTGTGATTGTCAGCAGTGGGTAAAAAAGTTAGATTTGTATCCCTTACACAGTCCTGATCAGAGGGCATCTTCTGTTGAATATTTCAGTGGATGCGAGCTACAAATTAAACTATGTGTGTGTTTTGATATGTCATGGGGGTATGGCATCTGTCCACAGTGACATTATCTTCCAGTACCTTCAAGAGAGGGGCACACATTGCCCTGAGCCAAAGTAAAATAACATAGGAAAACCCTTTTGCAGGATTTGTTTACTGTTGTTCAAGGTGTCAGTGTAGTCTTCTAGTTTTTAACACATAAACAAAATAAACTCTGGTATACAAATGGTCCACACACTGATTAGCTTGAAAATATTATCTGAAGCAGTTTTCAGGGATCTGTTTGGCTCCTTTTAGTGGCAAAATCAATTTTTTTTTGTTTTAATTACATTTCTGTGTATAGATTTTTTTTTACATCCAGAAATGCAGCACTAAACATTTTGCAGTATCCTAATGTGTATTCCCATAGACTTGCCAGCAATTTTTCAAGAATTTGATATCATTTAGTAGCTGTGGGTTACATTTTCAAGTTTTCTTTTTTTAATTTTGTGTGTGTCTGTGGTTGGGGAGATTGTACAGATAAAGCCACACTGTTTGCTTGTAGCTTTATTAAAAAGCTGAGCAGAGATTATTTTGCTATTTTTGTGCTTTTATCACTAAACAGATCTTCACATACAACTACAACTCTTTATGAATATCTAAAACCGGAAATGACCAGAACTTAAGAAGAAGACCCAATATTTTCATGTAATGAAATCATATTTCTTACCCTTTATGGTCCTGAGCCTCTTCTTCTCCCTGAAAGATGCCTTTAAGATTGAAGATGTGAGAAATCAAAGAAGAGAGAAGAAAACACAAGAAATATTTGCTTATCAGGCAGAATAATCCCTGTTAGATACTTCACAAACTTAAAATTATCAGCCTGCTAAAGAAAACAAAATCAAATATCCACATTTTAATGAGTAGAATATGTATTTCATATATCCAGTGTACATGAAAATGGGTTAGAAATCTGCAAAACTATTTTAACAAATGCAATGAACTGATTAGGAAAATATCCATGTTTTTAATAATTCCAGTAGAACCTTTCAAAACATTACTAGTAATTTTGAATTTGGGGGTTTTTTACTTGATGCTAATATGCTGCAATAGCATTGTTATGATGTTCAGCTGTCTTGCCCCCATTGATCTGAACAGACTTGTCTCTGTCCTAAGCTGCTGATACACCTTATTCCTCTTCTCAGTATTAGTTCAATGCTAGCACACTAAAAAATGTGTCACAAATTGAAGCACATTACTCTGTCTTTTCCTGCTATCATTCCTATCATTTGAACATATCTTGTTCTCTAATAAATGATTCTGAACAGCTCGAGGTGAACAGACAGCTCTCTGTTCCCAGAATAAACAGTAAAATTAGAGGGAGCATATTTTAAGCATATTAAAATGCTTAAAATATTGTTGTCTGATGTTTTCCATATCATAGGTGAGAAACGTACTTAATATTCTCTGCATTTTTATAAGATGAAATTTATTATCACTCTCATTTTAGTTCTTTTTCTTTCCTTTTAATTGTCATTTAAGATTCAAATCCAGAGTCCCTGAGTAGTTCTCTTTCATTTCAGTTTGATTGAAATTGAATATTCATAATGACTTGCAGTGTTATTCATTGAATGTATTTTTATTAATACATATTTTGTGTCACTTAGTGTCTCTGGAGATATTTGTCATAATCCTTCTAATATCTGAATGCTTTTTGGATGAGACTGCAGTCCTTTTCTTGCCCCTTCTGCTGACCTTATTTCAGTTCAAATCCATTTCTTCCTGAGTATTTCTATTGGTTACACTGCTCTTCACGGAACCTTTCTTCTCCCTTTTGTAAGGATCTGTCTGCTTTTGGAGATTGCTCTTGCAATTGGAAAGATGTTTTTCTGAAAGTGATGATTGAACCTGGTTTGTGTTTGGGTGGTAATAACTGTTGCTTGCCCACATGAGCCCTTTCACTTCTGCCTCTGATTCCTGCTTGTTATTACTAGTTTAGCATTTTCAATCCAAATGTCACTCTCTTCTTAGTGAGCCAAGCTACCTAAAAGTTTGACCATAGCAGGTTGAAACTGGTAATTTTTCTATAGGTATACCTTCAAATTCACTTATTTTGGAGAAAGGAGTGGTCGTACAAATACCATTGTTTCAATAAAGTGTTCCTTTCACAGTTTCATGGAGAGGAAAAAAAAACTACAGAGGGTAATGAGTATCTGGAGCCTCATTTTAAAGGTCTTCAAGGAAAAATAGTCAAAGTTTTCCCAAACCAGTAATGATGTCATTATAATGGCTACACTTCACCATCCAAAATTGGGAATGAAAGTTGCATGGGGGTGCATTTGTCAGCACATTCTCCACGTTGAAATGTGGTCCTGGAAGGATCAGGATAACAGATGGGGATCCTCAGCACTGGAGGCCAGAAATTAGTTTCTATTCACAGAAAACTAAACAGAACTACAACTCATAAAAACTAATTGGAAGTCAATTCACAGGCAGAGGAAAGGAGTCTTCATTTGTACATCTCAGACTTTGGAGGGGAAGCACAACTGTATAATTCTGAGCAACAAATATTTTTTTTTAAGTAGGTTACATGGAACAAATCATATCTGTGATAAATAAAGGCTGTATTGTTATACATGACATTCCATTGCCATAGGGAATTACCTCCATGAGGTAATTACCTTCATCTCTCTTTATGTTCCATGCTAACATAAATTTTCACTTGTTATGAGTCTCCATAAACTGAGTCATGAAGACTGCACTCCTTGTCCTGTTTTAAGAAAGCAATTTGTGGCCAGTTGCTGAAGTAATGCAACTCATTACAAGCCAGTAATGAGATAACATTATTGCTGCCACTCACTCTGATGTCCATGTATCTGTTGAATATATTCATAGATGAGTTGGAAAGGAAGGTGAATGGTGAGGTCACAAAGTTCACTTATGATACCAGAGTAGTCACAACTAAATCTGACTGCAAAGAGCTGCAGTAGATAATGAAAGCCATGGTTCTGAGTTGCAGGGTGAGAAAATGGCAGCTCAAATTCCGTACTGATAAATGCAAATACAGTCAGAAGAAGAAAATCTAAATTTCCCCTTTAGGATAATAGACTCAAAATTAGCTTCAGTTATGAAGGAGGGAGAGTTTGAAAAGACTGGGTCTAAGCACAATGCTTAGTGGAAGACTGAAAGGTTCCTGCAAAAAACAGCTACAGGTAAACATATGCTCATATACATCTTCCATTCTGTGTACAGCTCTGCTTCATTATCTCAAAAAGGTTAAAATGGACTTAGAAAGGTTTCAAGAAAAACAAGATTGGCCAGGAGGGTGACATGGGTCATGTTGAAGAGTTTAATAAACTTGAACTAATTTAAACTCAAAGAAGAGGCAACAGAAAAGACAGAAAGAGGATAAATAATAACATGTTCTGAAACTTATTGAGAGGATGACTAAGCAATGATTATTCACTCTTTGTGGAAACCCAAGGTCACAAAATTATCAGGCCGCAGGTTTATAAGAAAATCAACCATGTCTTTTTTTTTAAATGCAGCATGTTGCTGAGTGATGATTTGGATGTTAAGCATACAAAAAGATTCAGAAGAGGATTAGAGAAATTCATGGGAAAAAATCCATCAAGGTCCTTGAGATGTGAGGCTTCTGATGCAGTCATTGGTTCAGGAAATCTGGAGATGTCAGAAGCAAGGGGAATAGGCCACAGCAGACATTTGCTCCATTCAGTTTATTTGCCAACAGCATGCACTACTGTCTGAAATGGGCCACTATGAGAGAGGGGAACCTCTGTCAGGTGGAATTGCTGGGTATGTACATTGATGGCTTCTCACAGCTTAAAAGGTTTGCATTTTCATATAATCAATAGCACGAGGGTTGAACAGTAAAATGTACATATTTACAAGCATGCATATATTTCATATATGCAAGTATGCATGTATATATACATATATATCCTTTTGGAAATAGGAAAAGAAATGCAGACTTAGGTCAGTAAGATATTTAAGTAAGATTCAGACTGTGAATGAAACATTGCTGTGTTCCAGGACACATCCCCCATCCTTTGGGAAGACCTCCCACTTGGAGGTAATTTCCCTGTGTCCCACCTGGGGCTCAATACATGCTCCTGCTGTGGGTGCAGCTCACTGACTAACCCAGGTGACATGGTGCTCAGGGGAGTGGCTTCTGGGGATCCCTGTGTTAGGCACACCTTCCCCACACCTTGCGCAGGGAGGCTGCAAATTGTGCTGTGCAATCACAGGTGAGCTCCTGGTTCAGTCTCCTTTTGGGGGGTCCACCCTACAGGGAATGAAAGAGCTGCACAGTTGATCAGACTTCTTGTGGAGCTAAGTTTGGGACTGGGGCAGAGAAATCTTGCATTATGAATGAATGGAGAGGGAAGAGCCTGCAGAGAGGTGAGTGCAGGCTGTGGCTGCTCCTGGCAACTCACAGCCTTTAATTCCTGGAAGTCTGGTGTTGTGAGAAGGGTAGGGCTGAACCTGCCTAGTCCCAGATGCATATGCCAGCCTGAGATTGTTTGTCAGGTCAAATAATGAGGCAGAGCCAGAATGACTTTATGGTGTGTTGGTTCTGTCTAGGTGCCAGGTGCCTGCCAAAGTTACTCAGTCATGGCCCTCCTCAGCTGGGCAGGGGAAAAACAATACAACAAAAGGCTCATGGGTTGAGGAAAGGACAGGGAGAAAGAGATCACTCTCCAGTTACTGTCATGGGCAAAGCAGGCTCAGCTTAGGGAAGATTAATTTAATTTATTGCCAATAACTAGAAGACCAGGATAGTAAGAAATAAACACCAAATCTTAAACCCACCTTCCCTCCACCCCTCCCTTCTTCCTGGGCTCAGCTTCACTCCCAAAACCTTTGCCTCCTCCATGAGAGGGGTACATGGGGTTGGGGAATGCAGTCAGTTCACTGCTTGTTGTCTCTGCTGCTGCTTCCTCCTCACACTCTTCCCCTGCTCCAATGTGAGTTTCCTCACACAGACTGCATTTCTTCATGAGCTGTTACAGAGTGGGTCCCTTGACCTCCATGTGACCTATCCATCTGCAGGGAGCTGAACAAAAGGGTGAGCCTGCATCCTGCAGGACACACACCAAAGGCAGCCTAGGAAATTAATGTCTTTTTTGCAAATGATGGTTGGCCCACACTGCTGAGAAATATCCTCCTTTGTGGACAGTAGTCTTAAAATTAGGTTTTGGCTAACTAGAAAGAAATTTTTCCCTGTCATCCCAAAAGGTCTGAAGCACAGTGTATTATTGGGAAATTTAATAGCTAGCTGCTTTCCTGTTCCTTGTAGATGTGGATCTGCAAGCATTTTTAATTAGAAAAGCTTGTTCACATTTTAAAATGTGCCTGAACAAGACAGACATTGGTTAGGATGTACCTGTTCTTGAACAGACAATAGTCTACTTCTAAGAAACCTATTTTACTCATCTGAACCTGGTTTTAATGTTAGTGTTAATTGCTTGGTTTAATCACATTTTTTTAAATGACTGCACTTCATTTGAAGTCTTCATTTATTTACTTCATGTCTTTACTTATTTTGCTTTATCAAATTCCAGGATAAACCTCAGATCTCAAGACAGTACAGGTCAATAGCACCCAGTACAGTTTTTCCTTGCATTCTGCATACCAATATTTCACATGTCACTCACACTGTTTGTGCACCTGAGCCCGCTAGGTTTGATTATAAATTGCTGATTGATAGAAAATTATATTCACAGCCATTTACTGAGTGTAATTACTCAGCAGGAACCATCAACCTGAATCAATTACCCAAACTCTAAGAATATTTCCCCGAGGATTTTTGGAAAGGATGGGAGTGAATGCCATGAGTGTCAGTGGTAAAAGAAGACATGTGCTACATGGGGATACTGTCCCCAAAATTTTACTTTTCACATTCAGCTGTAATAAAGCATAACTTTTCATCTGAAAATCATTCATTTAAATTTAAATGGAGTTAAAATATAGGTATTTGAATAATTACTTGGTAGTCTACTGAGCTATCCAAACACATACATCACAGTGTATTAGGAAAACAGACCTGAGATTTTGACTGTTTCAATCAAATCAGTCAGTACCAAGAGAGCATGTTTGGGTTCAAAGGCAGACTGAGCAATAGTGGTTAGACACAGAACAACTCCTACCCATGGGCTGCACACAAGGTTTTTCAGAGATATCTGAAATAAATGGGAATTAGATGACAAAGTACTTTTCAAGATATAGACCAAGTCATGCAGAAAAGCCACTCCTGGCAGAGCCAGAGCCTGGGTACTCTACAGGCACAGCTGCATGGATGGACAGGCAATGGCACCCCTGTTCTCATTGGTGACTTCATTACCCAGCTCTTGGCAGAGTTTATCACCCTGTGCTGTGCTACAGACTGATGGGACCATTCCATTTCTGCTGGCCTGAGCTGTGTGGGTGCAAATTAGCTCTAATCCAGAAGTAAATTGGCTCTGCTAAGCAGTGCAGTCTGTGGTGAGCTTGTAGAGCCACTAAACAGGAAGGGCTTTGAATCTGTTTCTCAAAGAGGGAAGGCATGTATGTTTTTTTAGAGATGCAACAAGCCTGTATCCCTTTAAATTAATATACCTAAAAATAATTTCTTTAGTTTAAGCACCTTTAATACTCAGTGAGGAGAAACTTATATCTCCCAAGATTGATCTGTGACACATATGTTAGATAGCTGAAACCCAAAGAAATGAATCTAGGTTGGTGATTATTTACCCTGTAGAGAGAGCCTGAACTAATCTTTCAGTTGTCTACAGTTAGCTGGCATAACATCCATCCCACATGGATGTTATGTGTGCACTCAGATAATTTTTAACATCAGTTCTGCAGGCACAGGTGCTCTGTGGTCTGACCACTCCTCTCTGTGTCAGGTAGTCAAGGGCATCTCATGCAGCACAAAACATCACTTGTGGGGCAGCTGCATTTGACTGTATGTCCACAGCCATGGGGGCAGGAGACCAAGAGCAAGCAAGCCATGGCTGTAAACATTATCAAGGAAGTGCCAAAGGTTCATGGCATCCACTCTTGGCTAGTGGTTAGATGGAGTTACTGCTTGGACCCAGGTTTCCCAAAACACACACCTGCTATAACACAGACAGTGGGGAGGATTGTGTTCCATTTAAAGCTGCTCTGCACACATTGGTTCTCTACACAAACTCCAGATCAAGGGGAAATTATCTCAGTTTACAGACTAATTCTCACTTTGGAGTTATGTGACCCAGCTCTGATGTTGCTGAATGATGAGTGTTGTCTCTGCTTCAGCAGCTCCTTGTTCTGCCCTGGTCTGCCCCAAACTTCCTCTGGCACAGAGCAAGACTGTGCCTTCCTTGTTTACTCAGAAATTCTTAGAAAATTCATACACCTTTCAGTGATTTCTGTATTGCTGAAAAGACTTCTGAGATCACTCTGCAGAGACTGAAGAAAAGCCCACTGTTAAGTCTCCCGTGCTTTCCGCTCCTCTGCTAGGTGTGAAGTGGAATTTTTAATAAACAAACCAAAAGGAAATTAGCTATATACAGTTGTCTTTTGAGATAGTTTTAATTAGCTATATAATTACTTAGTTAAATTAATTTGATCTCCATGGTTGGGATTCTTTTCAATTCTTCATAATTTTTAAAGTGTTTAGCTCTCCTTCTTTCATTTCTGCTCCTTTTTTTTTTTTTTTTCTTATCCTGCATTTTCCACCTTCACTGCTGTTTTCTACCTATTTTTCAAAGGCAGAATACAGGCAGTCTTCCATACTGCTCCATTGTTAGTGTGGTCCCTGGCATAATATTTTCCCAGGCCAAAATCACTCTTTGAAGCAAATCCCTTCATGTTTCAGGGGTTGTCATAGACCAAAGGCTGCCCAACAAGCAGCTGGAATACAACAGCTCTGGTTTGCAGCGTAGAGATCAGCCAGAAGGATTTGAGGCAGCCTGTGCCACTCACTCAGCTCCAGGCATTGATCCCTGCCCTCGGGAGCAAATGGAACCGATGTCTGGAATACAGGAATTACACTCCCATGCAGTGCTCTATTTGCTGCCTGTCGTGAGAGCCCTCCCAGATACCACTGGGGAATAGGAAATGGATGAATAATTTGTCAGATGTTCAGGTTAGCAGGTAACTTAAGCAGGATTAACGATTATTTCTGCTATATGCTGTTATGAAGTTAGAGCACATCTTTTCAGATTGGAGGATTTCATTGTATTTGGACAAACTTGACTCTGTTCCTTAAGATTTACACTGAGCAAAGTTACTCTTCTCTTCTTAATGAATGAAAGTGTAAATTAAGCAAATTGTCTGAATTTCTGATCAACTCATAGGGTCATTTTTGCTACCTTTTTTTTTTTTAAGAAAAAGCAAATCTAGGAATTTTCAGTGCTTTATTACAAATTTTATGGCTATTTTGTTTTGAAAAGTAAAAATACTCTTCCCAATATACTTATTCAGTTAAAAAAAAAATAACGATCAGGATCTCTTGCTCACTTCTTCCTTCTTTATTTCACCTTTCCACTAAAAGATATAGTTGAATGAAAACCTGGCACAAGAAAACTAGTGAGCAGAATAAAGGAGATATAAGAGAAAGAGTGAAACTCATTTACAATTGTAAAATACAGCCAGCTTCTTCCATTTTCACAAAAATAGAACACAGCAAGGACCAATTTAGAAGAGAAACCTTAAAACATGCCGGCAGAAAATTATTAAGTGCCTGTGTATCAAAGTCCATTCTTATTCCTGGCAGAAGAAAGCAGATGACAAGCCAAGCTGCTTACTGTCCCAGAAGTCATGCTCTGTTATCAGTATTTCCACAATCATTGTCTGCAGTTGATATTAAAATGATGGCAGAAAATAATGGGTGAAGTTTTCAAAATGGAGTGTGAGATGCAAAGGCATACAGCCCATTATTTTTGAAAAGACATGTGTGCACTGCAGGACCTACATTTTTCTGCCAAAACCTTGCCCTGTTTTTGCAGTATGTCTGCTTTACTGAAGCACATGAGCTCCTATAAAGGTTAGACAGGGGTTTTATAAATGATTGGGTTTTGCATGATTTTGGGGAAGTGACTCTTTTTCTGGCTGAAACATGAGAGATCGTGGGTGCTGTGAACATTTTTCCTCAGTGCCAAGCCAAGAGAAGACTCCTTTTGGGGCTGCTGGAGCTGATGCAGAAAATGACTGGTATGACCAACATCATTAATTTCCACCTTTCAACCACCTACTTACCACTGAACTCTTCTTATTTAGGACTGAGATGCAAACCAAAACATATCCCTTTTCATGTGGGTTATACCAACATGTAAAGTTCAAACTACCCAGCAGCTTTGTGGTTATAGTTTTGTCACACCCAGTGTGAGTCCTTTTGAATCCTCACAGTCAAAATATTTCTGTTCTTTCTAGAACATGTTTCTCTACATAAAACCACTTAAAAATGTGAGTAACACAGAGATACAGTCTGTACTTGTTCCACAACAAGGAAATCTTATTGCCACAGTTAGACTCCAAAGTCCCATTACGTTTTCCTTTTTATACCTTTTGACTGGAAATAAAGGAGATGGATGGAGCTATTGTTTGTGGAGTTCCAGACTGCCACAAATGTTACAAACTCTTTGGATTGAGCATTTCATCTTTCTTTTGTATGGAACCAAGCCTTGAAGACAGTTTTGATAACCAGCTAACTACTTCCATTTCTTAGGAAGCAATTTCTGGACCATTTAGTAGAAGTGCTTAGTTATCAGCCAAACAAATTTGTTGTGTTCAGGAACAGGCAATGGTGGTGTGGGAATAGTTTAAAGAGCCATCGACTTGAGGAAGAAATTGTGTTGACCAGTTGTGTTTTATTCATCCAGGCATTTTTTGGTTATGTTTGTATACAAATTTTGATGCATCAACACCACACAGAATAAAAATTAAAATTAGAAACAAACAGTGGACATGAGCAGTGGATGCCAAACTGACACCTTGCCTGCCCTCAGTGCCAAGATATCTCTCACTCCATCCTTGGCTGTCTTGGCTACTTGCTCCCATCTTGGCTGGCCATGCTGGGTGTCCCCAGCTCTGACAGGATCCCTGTGAGACATTGCTACTGTTGGGTCTTCTTACTTTATGGAGTCCCTCTACAGAATTATACCACCCTATAACAATTATTTGGATGAAAGTTTTTCAACATGGTAATGTCCAGCAATTTTAGTTATATGGCATAACTTCCAGGTTTCTATTTTCTATGGCTGGGATGTAAAACAGTGCCTATCTCTGTCCCTTTCTGGCTTAAATCCTTCACAAAATGTCATTGCTAGATCATTGCTATTGAGAATGAAAAGTTTCTAATGCTATGTTATTTGCCAACTAATTCTAAAAATATAGGATTTAGACATAAGAACATTTACTACTTTTTTAAAAATTCCCTTTTGACTTCTGTATATGGTCCAGTAGACAAAACACATGACATGGTCAGAGACATGTAGATGACATAGTTCCTTCCTGAGCACAGTCATTCCTCATGATAGAGCAGTCATTTTTTTTCCTCTGATTCCAACATATTCAGAATTAGCTTTATAGCAAGGCCATCTGCACAAGCCATCAGCAATACTTCTGTGTAGCTGCTAAATCATACAACTGAGATGGGTTTCTGATTATTTAGCAAACTGTGCTCCAGGATTCATGAATTTCAAAAAGCCAACAAAGGCATGCCTCATCTGTTCTGATCTCAGTCCCCATCCCTTGTGAAGAATAACTGTGATAATATTCCAGAGATTTATATATTCCTCAGGACTTATCCCAAGGGATGTAAAAGTTTTCATTAATAGGCTTTTGTTTCCTACAATAAAACTAGTTTCTATAATTCATTTTGTTACACTCTTCCCCAGACCAAAAGCAAAAGCATCTGCTTTCTCCAGCAAAGTGAAATATCAAGAAACCAAGGTAAAATGCTAAATCTAGAAATGGCAAAGCAAATCCACTGCCCACTCAGACTGTTCTGTTTCCTCCACACTCAGGACACTTGATTTGCAGCTTTGGCAAACTTGCAGATTTTTCATAATAAAAAGAGTTTCCTTTAGGATGTGGTGAATGTGGGCATCTCAGGGGAGGGGCAGTTCTGCCTGGCTTAAGTTCTCTTTTGTCAGTAGAAAGTCTCTTTTGTCCTCTCATGGTTGCTGAGAGCAGGCCCACAGTTTGAAACAAATCCTTGCATTTCTGAGGCTTCAGTTTCACCCTGAGAGCCTGGCAAGACCCACTGAGGAATGCATCAGCTGCACAAAGGTGGTACCACACACCAGGCAGTGTAACAGCCTCCACATGGCTCTCAAACACAGCAGCTACATTTTGCAAAGCCTGATGCCAGTGCTCTGTACTGCTGTAGTAGGTTTGGACCTAGTATTTTTCTCTCTCCTCTGAATTCCCTTCCACTGACTGATATCAGATTCAAGATCCAGTCTCAGAAATCAATGCTGCAGGAATGCTACTATAATATCTGAGTATTGAGAAAACAAGAACCTTAAAAAACAATTCATGGCTCACACAGGCTCTTTACCAGAAATACTGACAAAACCAATATTTAACTGGAGGTTCAGCTACTGTTCTTGATGCATTCCTGTAGTGGCTGGCACAGCCACTTCTTGCTCTCTGCTGGAGAGGAGTCTGTGCAATGCTCAGTGTCACACACTATCAATACTGCATGGATCAATGGTGAAGGAAAGGAAAACTCTTTGTTGGTTCAGCAGAACCACTCTTAGTTCCCAGCATAACTGCCTCTGAGACTACTTACATATTTGTACAGACCTGTCATGGAATAAATGTAACAGACACTGTTCAAACTCATTTGCATCCTCTTTTCCCCACAGGTTTTTTAGTTCCATATGACTATATCCCCTAGAACCACTTTTTCACTTTATTATTTATTCTTAGCCAACAGTATTCAGCACAGGAACAGGTACCTGCTTCAGATCCACCACAAAGTCTCCATCAATCCATTCATTCTCCCTGGCTTTATAAAGTTATCACAGCCTGTAGCTGCATCAGCTTAAAGGCAAGTCATTCACTGGAGAGCAGCTTCCTACAAATGATTTATTGCACTAGTGCAATTTTTGAACAGAATGGCCCAGACTGCATTTATTTTGCCATGATTACAGGAAACATGTCAAGGTACTCATATTTTTTAAAAGCTTAGAACATCTGACAGAAAAGTGCTCTGGATTTGACATCAAGGAATCAAGAATGCACCAAAAAGAGAGAAATTTCACTTCTGTAACTGTCCAATATTTTAACTGAAGAGACTGTGCACACATATTTCTTTGTGTCTTGACCTGAGTCTGCAGTTTTGAGATAAAGAGAAATACAAACCAATTGCTTTATTTTATTTTTTCTGAAACTGCAGTGCTTTTGGGAGGAGGGCTTAGTCTTAGCAAATCTTGCAATTTTGACAGTTATGTTGAATCTGCAACTTTTCATTCTTTGTCATTGAACTTATCCTACTACGCAGCCTAAAGACAAACTTCAATATTCTTCTTCATCTGGAGAACAAAGCTGAGCTGCCAGCAATTCCCTGCTGATCCCAAGTTTCTACTGGCTTTCATTAAATGTTTGTGATTTTCATTCTGTCCTGCCATAGTTGTTGCAGTCTTTTTCTGTTCAATATTTTATTTTCCATGCTAGCTTTTAGCCAGTCTGTTCTCTTTACTTTTGTATTTTTATATATTCAGTGATGCATACAGGCATAATTATACATGCAGTATAATTACATTTTGGTTGATTATACAGGCCACCTTCTTTTCTAATTATCACAGACACCAGACTGTTTCATTCAGGCCTGTGAGACACAGAGCAGCACTTAGAGACACAAAGTTCTCAGCTTCCATCATTCTTGACAGCAGCTGCCTTGACATCTGATGAGAGAAGCTGAGACACAGAAATGTGCTGCAATTTGTCCAAAGGGTGACAGATGTGGAAACAGAATCAGCATCTCCTGGTTCTTAGTCCAGTTTCCCAGTCCCAAAGGTACACTGGTAAGCAGGGTTTTGTATGCCCACAATAAATAAATCCCTAGAGTGAAATCCTTAATGTAATTTTAATAACTGAATACAGTGATTGATCAATTATTAGAGTTAAATAGCAGTTAATTTTTGACCTCATCATCAGGTTAATAACCTATTGCTTACTTTGATAATTTGAAATATGCATAGTGAATCTAGGTATAGAAAAAGAAAGTGTCTGAAAAGGGGATAAGTGAAGCACTGCTAAAATAATGTATTTCTTTAGCAATTCCAAATCCCCATATTCTGTTTCAATAGTAGACCTGGGAGTAGGAACAGGATAAAAGAAAATAATGGAAATAAATCAGCATTATTAACCACCTGTGTAGAGAGTGAAAAAATTGGCCAGAGGTGTCTTTTTAACTCAGCATGAGCTTTATTTCTCTCCTTTTTTCACTGTCCTCATTACATGCACTGAGTGGTTCTCAAAAAAAAAAAAAAATTAAAATTGGTGTTTTCTTGCTTCATGTTGTTATTGAGAGAATTCCTATTTTCCTTTTAAATTGAGCAGTGCAGTAAATGCCTTCTTTTTTAGCATTTTACAAACAAAGGAACTATACAATTCCAGGAAGAAAGCACTTAAGTGTCTTAGACCATTGCAATGATTCCTCAGATTTCTATAGAGCCAAAGTTTTTCTCACTCCCCTATTTAGCAGTTTGCAAGGTTTGCCACCCACACTTTGCAACAAGAGTTTCCAGGCACTGCTGTCTTTCCTCTTGATGCCTGCAAAGTCATTAGTCTTGTACCAGTAGCTACCAGATCCTGAGATGTTTCAAGTCTCAAGTGAACTCTTTTGCTCCCCTGGCAGTCTCTTGGATCTTTTTTGAAGATCTTGTTAAAAAAAACCCAAACCAACAAGCAAACAAAAAACACTCCAAACCAACAAACAACCAGAGTCATCACATCTGCTGTCTTCCATGGTGGCAAGACAGTTTGAAGAGTAAGTTACACTCTCCATTCATCTGTGCAAAAATTGTAATTTTCTAAGAGTCCTTAGAGGGAAAATCCATTGTCTTGATGCATTGTCAACATTAATTTAGGCAACAGGTTCTAAAGCTGTTTCACTGATGTTTTAACTGGAGACAATGGACAAATTTCTCATAAGGAAAGGAATCTTCCTCAGCTCATTTGTCATGAATATTGGTGGAGATAATTCATTGGCTTTTCAGCTGGGGATTCATATTTTCTGTGCTGTCCTCTAATAATTCACTCATACATTGACCTATAGATTCAATGGTATCCACTGAATTTCTGGTGCACTTGAAAAACTTCACCAAAAATACTTTTGGCAATTTGTTCCCCTAATTTGTTGTTTTCAGTCTGTCTTACAGCTTTTCATTTAATGTGTCTGCCCTTTTACACAGTGTTCCCATATTTTTTGCTTTAATAGCCTCCCCTATTCATCTGTTTAATTACAGTATTTTCATGTTCCATCACATTCTCTTCTGAGTAATCAGTATGGTGTCTTCATATTGTGTGCACCACCTGGAAGTATTTAAGGCTTTGAAATTGACCCTTTAAATTTGATTTTTGCATGCTTTTCCACTAATGACTGTTTCTAGGTATTCTATATTACTTGCAAAGTTGGGGTTTTTTTTGGAGTATAGCATTTATACCTTTTATAATTGCTGTACCAAAGAGTTCTTCCAAATGTTTCTGGTGCCAAGTCATGGTGCCTTTTGATGAATACTATTTCCCATTTTGAGAAAAGAAACAGGAAAAAATCCTTTAAAAGAGTAGCTGTTCACGTTCCAAAAAGAAAAAGAAAAAAGGTTCCCACCACATAGCTTTCCCATGAATTTTTACATCTTTCCTGAGAGTATTTACACAGTGTTTGGAGGAAAATACTGAATATGACATGAATCACAGTAAAATCACAGAGATTGCTCTTGAGCAGAAATGCTGAAGAGCTCTTTGATAACATGGTTGGTGGGGACTGCAGGTGCTTCTAGGGCTGTTGCTGTTCTCTAGGAAATTATATCAAAAGAAGATAACTTTGCAGTCTTTAAGCACAGGATTTTGTTACTGATGTTTCTTGAAACTGCTGATGAGGCTTTGATAGCATGAAATAATAACAAGAGGAATACTGAAAATATTTTAATCTCATGTTTTTTTCCTCTTTTACTGATGAAGGTCACTGATAATTGTGTAGGACAACAGAGGGGAGCTGCTGTTGTGTGCCCAGTCAGCAGCTTTCATCAGCCTCCAGCTATCTGGAGGTTTTACCAAGTTGCAGTCTGAGCAGAGGTGCTAAAGCCAGGGGAAGCACTCTCCTCTGCTGGCTCCTTATGGTAGGCTTTAAGGGCAGCAGGATTTGTCAAAGACCTAATTGCACATATTTAGTAGGAAGCAATCATCAGTGTTTAGAGGAAATGGCAGCTATAAAGCTCAAGCAGTTAATACAGGTGAAATGGTGCAGGAGTGTTTTACACCCAGGAGGATCCACAGGGCAGGCAGCAGCTGTCCTTCCCATACAGCTACCTGCACATGACAGCTCTATTGATGTTTTTAATCTCTGGCAGATTAAGAAGACAGCAGGATCAAAGTGGACAGACTTCCAGCATTGACAGCAGAGCATCTCTTCAGAGCCACGAGAAGCTCCAAGATGGGAGGAACAACAATTTGCTGGGACACGGCTGCACCAGGGGCTGCAGCAGTTAGTGAGTTAGAGGGGGGCTCCTCCCTGCACCCTTCCTCTGCACCCCTGCACCCCTCCAAAACAGGATCCCTGGCCAAGGACAAACCCACACAGCACGCTGGCTGAGATTTTCCATGTACAACTCTGCTCTCTTCTTGACTCTGCCGCTGGAAAAATGACCATCAGCATCAAAATACATTTTTTTAAGTAAGTGTGACTTTTGTTTTCAAAATCCTGGAAGAAAACTTGAAACAATTCTTTAGGCAGTCTCTCAAAGGTTGCCATATTCCTGGATATTTGCAAGAGACAACTGGGGCCAGCTTTATCTTGAAGGCTTTAACATTACCCCCAATCTCTCTGTTAATTAAAATGATCCAGTTGGAAATTTTATGAAGCTTCTGGACACAGCTGTTTCTAAGCAGCTGCTGTTGAGTTTATACCAGATGTACATGATGTAAATACATTAATGTAGTGTCAAATAGGCCAAACACTGAATAATTTCATTTAAATACCTGAAACTCATTGAAAAAGTTGCAGTGTGAGTGTATTCACATTGTTCTTTAATATCATGCGTTCTGCTTTGTAGTAAAAGATGTGACCCTGGCCAGGTCAAAGTTTTCCTAGTGACTTTAGTGGATGCAGGATCAGAAACACCTTTTTATTTGTAACAATAGGCTGACTGAGCCAGACCTGAAAAGCAGCTTGGTAAGGAGAGCTAAAAACATTAGGAATTTGCTCAGATCCATAGCTAGATGTTATAAAATGTTAAGAAGTTACATGTGTCTCTGTTTTCATGGATCTATTCTGGATGAAACTATCTTGAATAGAAAGAAACCTACCTTAGTCAAAATATTGCTGACATTAATTTTTTTTATTTTAAACTGCAGCCAAAATTCCAAACATTTATGATATTTTACAACTTGTACATCCACATTTTGATAATAAATGCATGTTTATTCTGTCAGATTGTGCTTTTGCTTCAAAGGGTTACCACCTGTAAGCAAATTTCATTTCAACTTTTTAAAACAAATAGGTTAAGTTTTTGGAAGTGAAAAACATTTTATTTGAAATAATCTATTTTTACAGCATCATTTCCATTCTATCTTTTACAAAACAAAGGTCTTTGTAATTGAATCTGTTGTAAGTTTTGTTTCATGTTATATGTAATTTTGGTCACAACTTTTTTGCAAATACAGATTTTTATCACCCCATGAAATGATATGGCGTTCCATATCATCAGCAACAAACAGTTTACAAATGTACAAAGGTAAAGATTTTATGTCTGTCATGAGCATGGTGTTGATCTCCTTGCTCAATTCGGTTATAGTCTGAAATAATCATACAATCAAGCAAAGGAGCAAAATTTTTCTGGTCATAAGAGGACAGATTTCACTGCCCAGAATAAACTATTTCCCATCCATCCTTTCTCTTTTTTGGTCTTTTTTTCTTGATATTTGTTTCCCTTGGTGAAGGACCAAAGTAGATCATTATTTCTGGAAACACCTATTCTGTTCCCGTCAAAATGCATGGTGATCATGGACTTTGATCTGGATCTGAAAGAAAATATTTTATTTATTTGAGTAATCCTATAGAAATTAAAGTTACTAGGTAAATATCAGAGGTAAATATTTGCAGGATCCATGATGTATTAGATAATATAGACTAGAGCCATGGAGTGTTTAGGAGGAGAACCAGCAATTCATTAAGATTTTCCATGTAAAATTTTCCAACTAGAAAAACATAGGGGGAAAAGGCAATTGCACATTTGATTATTTTTTCTATGTTTACATTTATTTTGAGTAAGAAGAGTTACTCTGGGTAATTTTGTACATCAACCACATAGGATGCCACAGTGCTAGCATCTTAACTGAGGCTGGGAAGACATTTTTGAAGTAAATGTCCTTACAGCCCTACTGCATTTTGGTACATGTTTTAGCAGCCAAATCAGATGCTTTTTGGATGATACAAAACCAGAAGATGTGTTCCAAGAGAGCACCTATTGCTGTCTTCCCAGCCTGGAGCCTGTAGACCACAGGAACTGGTGAGAGAAAATCTGAGATGGAACTTCCCCAAATGTGGCTCATGTGGATGTCAGGTCAGCAGAGCCTCTCCTGTCCAGCTGCACTGCCAGCTAATGCACACACAGCCCCCAAGAAGCCTGAGTTTATAAAATGAGAAATGGTTTTCATTTATGAGAATGAAAGATCTACATAGTGCAAGATCATCAGTGACTGCATTAAAAATTGGAGGAATTTACTGCAGATAGAATTTAATTACCAATAGGATTCTACCAAATATTTGCAGCCTGATCTGTCTCTTCCTGGGTGTCTTTGCCAATGCTTTACTAAGCTGTTTTTGAGAGGAGATTGGTTATTCAATAGATTGCATCTACTTAAATATATTTGCACAGAGTATGGTGCATGAATGCAAGCTCACTCAGACACTTTAATTTCACGCTTGTTGCCACACGATCATTTCCCAAACTGTACTGCTTGCAAAAAAATGAAATCATGGCACCAATCAGCTTTATCCATAGTCCAAGGCACTTCCACTGACTGCAAGCTGTACCTTATGCTGCATATAATTATCTGTGTCAACTTATTACACAGATCAGTGAATGCCCTCATACCATGGAGACCCAATATTGAATCAAAGAATCATGGAATGGTTGGGGTTGGAGGAGACATTTAAAGGTCATCCAGTTCAACATCCCTGCAGTAAGCAGGAACACCTTCACTTAGATCAGGTTGCTCAGAGCCCCATACAATTCAGCCCTGAATGTTTCTAGGGATGGACCCCCATCTCTCTGGAACACTGACACACTTATTTCTTCTTTCCTTTTAACCAACAGCTGTAAGGATCTGTCTTGCCATGGGAAGCTCTGATAGTGGTGCAGAAGAAAACAAAGAGAGGTTGTTTTTAATAGAGTATTATTTGTGGGGACTGAACACACAGAACAAGAAAAGTCACAAAGCCTGAGAACATGCCTGAGAAATGCTTGGTTGAGACTTGTCTCTCCTACTTCAGACATAAGAAAAATGAATTAGCCAGATCCAGGCTCAAAAATAGAGAAGAAAAAGGGGAAAAAATGCTTTTAGGATGTGATGCACTTTCCCTGTCTAGATTGTCTGTTTTAGCAGATGGTTCTCCCTGTAGCTCTGCCTCCATGGAGTAAACATCAGTGCACACAGCTCAGATGTGGACATGCACATTGTGCACTGACATTTAGTCAGATGAATCTGGTTTGTGATGACACAGACAATTTGTCTAGTCGCAGTCTAATCCTTATGAAGAAATGGGATCATTCCTGATCTATTCAATGGAAGTAAGAGATGCTAAACAGTTTTCATCCTTAAGTGCAGAAGTGGTATTAGAATGTCAAGAAAATACACAAACATACTCTTGTCCTGCATTCCAGCAGAAATTAAAACAGGGAAGTCCTAAGTAAGACATAGAAGGTTTTTACAACATACTTGGCTAGATGGAGGACAAAAAGAAAGCAGGGCAGTCATAAAACCAGAAGAAACTCCTTGGGACTCATTTATTCTATACAGCTTTATTGTCTTGCAAAAGTGGAGAGCGATCTTGACTTCCCAAATCTCCCCTGGTTTCTTCAAGTCATTTAAAAGATAAAAATATTTTTCTCATTGCTGCTCCAGGGAAGAGAGAAAGAAGTCTAGCACAGCTGGAAAAGCAGTTTGCTGCTACCACAGTTTATTGCAGTGCCTCTTGCTCTGTGGTGTTGCAGTTCTAATCACACATGGACTTTCCCACAGCATCACTCCATGTTAAACTCTGCCAGATTTACCTCCTGTTCAGTTTGCTCCTTCTACATTGTATATTAAATATTGGCAGAGTAGTGTAAATATTTAATTACTAACTGTCATAAAGTATAAATGGCTCCTTTCATCTGTAGTCTTGACAAAAAAATGATTAATGTAATATTTCCAGAAGATTTTCCTGTAGATCTGGGGGAATTGGAGGGTCGGTTGTAGGTCTTGGCACATTATTTAAAATGACAGCTAAATACATTATTGAGTAAATAATAGGCACTGATGCATCCATTCCAGTCATTTAGATGCTTTCTGCTTGCAGGAACATGTGATCACAATTTCAAACTTATTTCTGACTGTTTAAACTAAACCTAAATATTGTTGTAATGGGGTGTACTGAGAAGCTGAAGTAGGCTGAATCAGACCTAAAGCATTTTTGAGTTTTCCACGTGGATAGATATGCCAATACTTCTGCTACAAAAAACGTGGCTGCGAGCATAGGAGAAGCTCAGAGGTTTTGGACAGGAACATTTACAGTTTTGGTGGGAGCTGGAAAGCAAGGAAATATTCAAAGTGTGTTAATAAAAAAGCTGCAGGTTTAGTAGGCTGCCTCTGGTAGCCTCACTGCTCTAGCACCAGCCTCAAGAGGAGACCTGGAACAAACACTGCCTTGCAAGTAATCTCCATTATTTCTATATTTGACCCAGATTTCATCCATGAAGAAGTGAGTCCATCTATGCAGACTTTAATTAAGAAGCAAAGGAAGGAAAGACCCCCCATCAGCAGGGCTGGGCTGCTCAGACTGTGCCTTCTAGTGCAGCAAAAGGGACAGCAACTTCTACCACTTGCTGCATCTGGTCATCAGTCCTGCTGGGGAGAACAGGAATTACCTTTTCTTACACATCCATTGCAGTTCAGTCCCTTACCACATGCTACCAACACGTCCTGTGATAAATTTTGAATGAGGGCTATTGTAAAGCTTTTAGAGATCCTTCTGCTGACACACAAAAAGTTCCATGATAGATTGGTGTGATTTTTAAAGAGGAGCATTGTGGTTCTTCTCCTGGAGAGCATACTAGTAGCTAAATGACTCATTTCTTATGCACATTGTGCTTCATCATCTCAACTTTCATCAGAGTAGTTACTTTTGTTTATCTGTATTTTAGGGATTGAATCAGCTATGCTCTGGCCAGCAGGGAAAAATGTTTTGATATTTTTAGCCTTCATTTAGCAATGCAAATGAGCTTCCTATAATCATGTTTGTGAGAAAACATACGCTACAATCAGGACCTCAATAATGACTGGTATTAGCTATGCTCTATACATCAATGAAATTGGTTTAGAGTCACAAACTCCCTCTTTGTCCTTTTTAATTGGAAAGGAGAAATGCATCTAATCAATTAAACAAATTTTTTCACAAAATTGCCCAACTGTCCTCGTGAGTCCTTCCAAAGAATCAAAATTATAATATAGAGCAGAGAGCTTTGTTGTTCCATGTTTGTGGGTTTCTTTAAGTCCATTAAAAACAACAAAGCAGGCATGAAAAAAACTACTGTAACTTTCTATATCCATTAAGAGAAACACAACTGAGAACAATCATAAAATGAGAGTCCTTCTAAAATGTATGCCCAAGAGTTATGTAAAACCAGTGCCCTTTAAATGGAATTAGATTTAGCCACAGACACTTTCATGGGCAAAACTATGTTTGAACTAGTACTCTTGAGAATTTTTTGTTTCTTACTATCCATTGTTTTGATGTGTGCTATAATACAGCCCTGGAATTTTCCCACAGTGATGATTTTGTACTTGAAAAATCCCTCTTGGAAGAGTACTATACAATTTAATTAGGATTTTTCTACACAGTTTTGTTGTGACTATAATATTCTCCAGCCTCTGTGCAAAGGTATTGAGACAATTTTGTTGTGTTCATTTAGTAATGAGAGAATGCTCTGAGCCTGGTCTAAGTCCTGAGTCCTATCTTAATAAATGCTATATCCACACATTAAGGTAAGTCAGACACTGCAATGAATTTACAGTTTGAACTAGCTTTGTAAGATATGCCTTGAAACCAGGGATAAACTGGAAAAAGTGTTCAGGGCAGCAGACAACAGTGAAATCAGCTTAACAAATGTAATGAGCACCCATATAATGCAGATTTATGGATTATTTTCTGCATTCAGTTATGTTCAATATCTCCTTTAAGGCCATAAATTTCCCATTTATATGCAAACCCTCAGGCATTATAATCTTGGAGAGTACAGCAGGGGCTGGCAGAGCAGGAGCTGTAACCTGTGCCTTGTCCTCAGGCCAGCTCAGGCCAGCAGGAGCACACCAGGCTTCTTCTGCTGAGCAGAAGATCAGTGCATCTGCAGAATCCAGCTGAAGGCAGATGTGGAGAGCTGAAATGAAGAGGCAAACATGATGAGAGCTGCCAATAGAGCTGGCTTGCTGCTTCTGCAGCCCCTTGTCAGGACCCTGTGTGTTCTCCACAAATCCTGCCTTCCCCAGGGTCTGGCAGGGCACTCACTGCTCCAGGTGTGGGTGCCAACATCTGCATGTGAGCACTGCAGCACAGAAACCCAGCCCTGCTCAACAACATTCTGACTGAGAGCAATCACTGCCCTCCCAAAGCCAGCCAAACCACACCCCAGACACATCCCCACCTCAGCCATGACCTGGCATCCAAAACACCTGGGCTTCCACCTACTCTGTTACTGCTGAGTCACAAACTCCAGGAATTAAAGGTCTTGGAAATGCTTAGCCTTCTGAAGCCTTACTGAGTCAACCAGAGTGTTTCACAGTGTTTCCTGTAGCCAGCATTTCTTTTGCTTCAGTATTGAGCTTAATGTTACATTTTTCAGAGGTAATACTGAACAGCCAATAAAATAAGGTAAGGCTGCTTGTCTTGTCCTTCAACATATATTTTAAAGAGATTTCTGAAATGTTTTACCCATCTTATAGGCACAGCTAATTGAGTAAGTGTCACAGCTTCTTTTTTTATTTGCAAATGGGAAGCATAACCACACAGTGTGGGCAGAGAAATCAGAGAAAATGTATGTAACCTGACAGTGTGCTCTCAGACCATAGCACTAACTTGCATTACCTTCTCCTCATTATTTTCTTCAAGATAAACTATCTACTAAAGCTTGTAGCAGCAATATTGAATCCTACAGGTCAAATTGTGGGAACTATATTTTAAAAACAATACCATATCAAATTAACATTCTTTTATTCCACTTTTTCTTTTGAAGACTATTATGTCCAGACAATAAGCCTTTTCTGTATCCTTCATTACTTCATATTACCCTCACTGTAATTTGTCTCCTCTATAAAAACAAATATTCCCCTGGCAACACATACCACAAACATATTTCTGTTTTCCCCTCACAGTAATTTCAGTTTTCCCACACAAATGAAGATTTCTGTGTCTCTCAGACATTGTTCTGTCCCTCTCTGGGAAAATCTTCTGTGTGAATTATGCTGACAGTTTACAATTGCCCTGTAAAGTGTAAGTTATTGATATGAGGCTGCATTATCATATTTAAGATTCATGAAGTTGCCAATACTTCACACTATCATGTTTCATAATACTGTAGGGTCTTGGAGAAAAGGGAGTTATAGTTTTTTGGGGTATGCACAACATCTAAATGCACAGTAAAGCTCTGGGTATTTTATTTTATAGCTTCAGCATGTTTGTACTACAGCAATGTGTTTAAGTCCCTGAGCCTGCTCCTTCCCACCTTGAGTCAATACTGATTTTCACTTTTCACTTTCCACTCTGTAGTGCTGCCACTCTTCTTGGTAGGACCAGGATTATTGGTTTACTCAGACAGTATCTGTATCAGGGACACAGCCCTGCTGTTCTTGAAGAGCATACATATGTATGAACCAATTATTTAACTGTATTTTTCTCTTTGAAGAAGGAATATTTATTTGTACTAGATGAGAAGATCAAATTAAATATTTTCCATTTAGTCCAGTTCAAAAATAATTTTCTCACTTCCTATCAGCTGTTGAAATCACTTCATAAATGAATGCTATGAGATTTAAAAGGTGCTGAAAATATGCTTGTGTTTTTCTGGAAGACATTTATTCCAAAACTCTTTCCATTAAAATAAAGCAGCCATCCTTCTGATCTTTATCTGTGATATGCTCATTATGCAGTATATACATATTAATCTATAATTAAAAGGGGTGGCTGTGAGACATAGTTCATTTTCCCCATTTTCATCAACAGCTTTGGAATATATATCCCTTTACAAATGACAAGCCACACCTACAGGAAAACATACACAGGGTAACAGCTATAATATAGAAAACAGATTTTTCCTGTCCATGGATGGCAGAAGCCTCAATCTTCCAAGATGAATAATGTGCTGAAGTGTAATGAGATATAATGCAGACATATCTACAAGTGTGTTAAAAAATAAAGTCTTGCTTTCTCTCCAGGGATTTGAGAGCTGCAGATTTCCTGCTAGAAAAGTTAGAAATGTATTTAGAATGGGCTGGAGAGAAAGGAGTGCTTCTAGGAGAGAGAAAAATTGCACTGGCCCAATATTTAGAATCTGACAATGTTTTGTTGCTAAATTGTGTCTTCCCAAATAAGGGTGTTTTGCTTAACATAAACCAGCAAGACTAGACATAAAAAAAGCATTTAAACACATTTGTGTTGTTCCAGCCATAGCTTATTGTTACCTGGATGTACTGTATTAAGTTTTTTTTTGCAAAAAGATTGCACATGATGAGCTTTCTCTCATGCTATCAGATAAATTTCTGTCTGTTTACATCAGAATTTAATGATTTTTTTTTAAACTTCCCTCCTGCACCTTCTCCATTTTTGCCCACTTTCAATGCCCAAGTGTTAAGATCCTCTTCCTCTCAAGAATTTCCACTTAACTCTGAACTGTGCATCTCTGCTTCCCACCATGTCTTATCTTCAAGTAAAATAGCTTTTGATTGTATTTCATGACAATAATTCTTTGTACTTCAAAGAAAGGTCTTTGTTAACCATACTGGATGACATTTCTGCTGTGGAGATGGAGATCATCTTTGGCAATCCTTCCCAGAAACAGGCTTAGCTGGGTCCTACTGGATCTTCTGGATGCAGAATTATGAGGTAGCTCTAATGAGGGATTTGAGTGGCTAAAATATCCAAGTGCCATAAATTTAGATGCCTGAGGCACAGAGCCCAGGGAAATCCAGGACCATGAGCTTAGAGCCTGCCCTTTTCTTTTACTTCACAGTGAGACCTGACAGCCCTGCAGGGCTCAAAGAGCTGTGTCAGACATACAGAGCTCACCACCAACATGTCCTAGGCTCTGGGATTTGTCTGGAAGTCCTGCCTTTCCTGGGGGAATGAGGTCTCCACCTAGCTCAGCTCTTCAGCTGTCCTGGGCATAGTCTACTCCTACACCAGCATGTACCATGACAGCTTAACGCTGAGAAAATTAATCCAGAAAATTCAAAACCTTTAGTTTGAAACTTTCTAAAGCCCAGGGAACTTAAAATATGTCCTTCCAGGAGAGGGGGCCACACGGTAGAAAGAAACGTCTTTTTTTTTTTTTTTTTTCCCAGTCTCTGAGGAATCCCAGATTATTTTACAAATCTTCAGTTCAGGGGGGAAATGCTATGAAAGGAAACATGATGTCCTTGCATAGAGGACTGTAAAGAAGAGCACAGTGAGTGATGTACACAACATAAAATTAAGGAAAAATCTCTAAATACATTCTGTTCAAGTATCATTTCTATATTACTTGCTCTCAAGATCAACTACAGGACAAAAAGTTACTTCTCTCTAATCTGTATTCGTATGAAAGTGTTCAAACTGTAACTCAGAATCCTGAGAGACTGGAACGTTTCTCAGTTCCATCTTTTTAAAATGAGAATGAATTCCATTTCAGTGGTAGCTTTGATGTATTTCAGGCATTTTTTTCCACATCAGTTAGAAGAAAATTATTTTCTTCAGCAAATCTTAATGTCTGTATGTTTTTGGTTTTGTCTTTCATTAGATGACAAACATTTTCTTAGATGGCAAAGATTTTTTTGAGGTAAGTCCAACCACTTTATGAAAGATCATTTAAAACATATCCTGAAATGAGGCTTGGTTTTGAATTTATATTATTCAAAACACAACTACATTGAATTTTTTTATCCTTTTATTGGATGAAGGATATGGCATAGTGGATGGAGTGAGTTTGAAAATAACATTTTCAAACATTTTTAAACATTTTTTAACAAAAATGCAACTGGCAAGAGCCTTCATTAACACTCATGCAGAATTTTGTTTCACAAGAACAGAAGTGTGTATCAGAGAGAAGATGGGGTGCATAAGGCCAAGAAAATCCTACATTTGCTACAAAAACTAATTGGCAAGTAAACACCATTCAGCTAGCCTGTGAGGTCGTCCATCCACAAAATTTAGAGGGAAGAGAGGAATGTGCAGTGACCCAAAATAAGGAGCACTATGTCCTTTTTCTTTTATCAAGAAATCATGCTATTGAAAAGGTCTCTCCACTGTAAAGGAAGCAAGGGAAGTCACTAGTGCTATTATGGATCCATTTCCTTCACTAGATCAAAGCAGTAACATAAAAGCAAGTGTCAGCTGAAGCATTTTCTTCTACTTTCAAGGTAAATGGTAAAAGCTGCTGAATGGAAATCTATCAAAATGTTTTCTTCTGACATGTTGATGGTAATTATCTTGACTGATATTAACCTCATTAAATAGCCATCAGTGTCTGCTAGAAAAGTGAAGAGTCCCTTCCCACAGTCCATCTGAAGGAAAGATGGCCAGTAATGAAAAATTCAAGTCTTTTACTTTCTGCTAAGCATGAACAAATGTATAGACAAGCTAAACATGAACAAATGCATAGAAAAACATCACTTATACTGGAAATAGTTTTGGTCTCTTGCCTACTACTTCATATTTTAACCCCTCAGTGATTGATGTTCTCTCCAAGTCTGGTATATGGCTCGAGTTGATTTCTTTTCAAGAGATGCAGCTTCCTCCATTCACCCCTTACTGAGAAGGAAGATAGAGAACTGTATTTTGCTATACTTCTCTTTAAGGAATCTGGCTTCACTCTAACACCTTCCTCACCTGCTGCCCCCAACACTGCAAACTGATGAAAAGAAATCATCACAGCACAGTTTGGGCTTTTTTGCAAAGGCACAGTCCAACACACATGGCACCTGAGCACAGCCCCAAGTTTTCACTGTCTAAAGATTCATGTAAAATCCAGGCCAAGTGCTCCACAGCCTCATCCACAAGCAGCTCTCAGGGTCCCAGTTTATCCTGTTTCTGTGACATTTTTGCACCAAATTGAGAACCAGCTGCCACAAGCTACCTGGGCAGAAGGACACAGGTCACAGATCCTGCTTGATCCTCTCCTACTGGAATTCTGTATCAAGTTCAGTAAAACCCTAGAAAACCTAACCCCAAAATTATATCCAAACATTTTTTGGTATGTGGTTCACTGAATGCTGCTGTGGTGTGTTTGTGAAGTGAAAGAGCTGGAGCAGTACCTGGAGAAGGAGCAAAGGTGGTGATGGTGAAGCAGAACAGAAAATACCTGGGCTGAAAAGCTGAGTCTGGGAAAAGAGGAAGAGAAAAGCAAGGAATGAGACTAAAGTCTGAGACTACACAAGGAGATTGGGCTGGAGCTTAAGCCTGAGACACACCAAGAGATGTGGAGCCTGGGACTGCTGGCAGAGCTTGGCCAGGAAGAAGCAGCACAGATGAAGGAGTCCAGGGATCAGTAAGTGAGGGGAAGAAAAGCACAAGAACCAGCCTGGAGGGCTTGGGGTGAAGGTGGATCTGTCAGGCAAGAATAAATTCATGTGCAATAGATGGAAGAATTTCTGCCCAGCAGAGCCCATTCCCCTGCAGAGACTGAATTTTCTACTGTACATGGTGTTATAAAATGATGTGAATCTTCCAGCAAAGTACATCTCATCCTTCTGTAGTTCCTTATGGAGAAATAGAGGCAAGTAGGAAGAACCCAACCACTGGCAACAGAGGTCTATGCAAAAGAGCAAGCTCTTTCAGACTTGCTGGGGAACCATGAGCACAAATGAAGTACTGGATGACTAGGGCTCATCAGCTCCCATGAAAATATTTTCCAAAAGTATTGTTTCAGGACCAGAAGGCCTTAAAACAATCAAAGCACTCTCACAGCAGGGGCTTTTGGTGTCTCCAAAAGTGGAGGGCAGGAAAGCAGTCACATAAGAAATGCCAGGACTCAGGGAGATGGGGAAAAGGCTGGTAGGAAAGGCTCCTCTCCACATTTCATGGAAACCAAGACATTCCTTGGAAAGTGCAGATTTCTGCAAAGCTTCGTTATCTGAAAGAATATTTCTCTTGAAAAATTTCTACCAGCTGAAAGCAGAAAAGGAATCCTGGTTTTCTGACTTCTTGACAGATTTAGTTATTTACATGCAAAAATATTATTATGATATGGGTGTGGAAAAACAGTGAAAAGATGGAGAATGCAAGGAAAAGGAGGATCAGCACAAGAGCCCAAAAAACAGTTTTGAAAGTTCAGAGGCAATTTAGCAGACCCAGTGGAAAACTTCTGATTTTCTTTCCTTTAAAGACCAGCAATATTTTCCAGAAAGCTTTTGTCTCTTCTACAGGGGATTGTTTAATGGCCAGAAATTATCGCCAGTGTTTCATTTATCCAAGTAATGAGAAAAGCAACATCCCAGATTTATGGGGACAAAGATTTTTGGAACCTCAGTAGGATTTAGATAGAAGCAGTATGTGGTAAAGTCCCTTTCCAATGTCAACATCCTCTCTTCTCATTTACCTATTAGTGGGGCTTCAGTGAGGGTCCTGTCAAATGCAACTACAGAGAAAACTTCCCTCTGCCCATGCTTAATAGCCTTTCCTAGAGATCCTAGAGACTGGATTACACAGTGCTCAGGCAGAGGAGAGCACCAAACAAACTCCTGACTTTACATGAGGTCCCTGATCATACCATGATGAGGTAGATGATCATGCAATTGTTGAAAGGGAAGCATCATCTTCACTTTGGAAGAATGGTTTTAAGAAGGAAGATCTCACTTGCATGGTAGAAACAAAAGCTCTTGCCTACTTGTGTCCCAGTGCTACAGACCTTGGATGAGAAACACATATTCACGGGGTCCTGAGGCAATCAGAACCTCAGGTGAAGCCTCACTGCTCAGGTGAAGTTCTCTGAAGTATTCACATATTCAGAAACGTCGTGAGTACACATTATTCTTGAATACAAAAAGCAGAAAAGAAATGAGGCTTGCTCATCTTTGATTCCATTATCTGTCAAGACTGGATGTTCCTAGTTTTCCCTTTATTTGTTTCGGATCATGTATTATTTCAATAGTTACCACCTGGTCTCAAAAAATCCAGCAGAAACCATTTGTAAAAAGCAGCAATTCCCAGACTGTAAATGCCATGGGACCTTGGCACTCTGCAACAGAACAACATTCCACTTCATTAAAGAGAAAGAGATGAGACTTTCACTGATGGGAAAGAGAAACTGCAAGCAAGAGCAGAGCCCTGCATCTCTCCCAAGGCAGCAATGGAACAACAAAACTACACTTGCAGAATCCCACAGACCCAGGGTACAATAAGGTGCAAGGAGCCTTTGTCTTCTGAAAAGGAGCAGTTGATAGACAGTGATTTGGAGCCATTTTCTCCTGATTAATCAGCAGCCACTTCAGCTCAGGGGTAGGCTGTTGCTGTGCTCTGCTCAGGGAGAAGTGGCTCCACAGGCAGCTCAGAGAAAGGATCAGGCACCCAGCTTTGATACAACAGGAAATGAGCTGTCCTGGCTGATGCCATCAGACCCTAAGTAAAGCAGGAGTACAGGATTTTTCATTCTCATACTCTTCTAATCAATGTCTGCATTCAGCAGGAAGGGAAGTGGAAGAAATCCCAATTTCCTAATCTTCCTTCAAGATGATTTCATAAGGTTTAACGTGTAAGTATTGATAGTCTTTTAAGTATATCCATGCTAAGATTAACTTCTTACAGTCCTATATTTTATACAAGTATTCAGTGTCTTCCTCTAATTTTGATTCCATTTCTGAAAAGATATTCCACCTTTCAATCTTGCTTTATTACACAGTTTTATCAAAGGCAAGACATTCACATGGAAAGTAGCCCCCAAGGAGGAAACACTCCTGGGCACTGCCAGTGTCCCAGTGGACACTGAAGTGGAAAATTTCATGACCAAATAATTTTAATAACTACTAAAATTAATTGTTCTGATTTCCTGAGTTTCCAATAATTCATTCTTGTCTTGTGTTCAGTTACACTTGGAAATTCAGCTACAAAGGAATTTTTAAGCTCCTTGGAAAAGGTTAATGATTGAGAAGTAGTTTTCTATTTTTAATATTTTCCTGGGGTCATCATTTAAGATAGCATAGAATGTTTTGTCAGAATCACAGATGCCTGCTAATGTCAGCAAAGGGAACAGATGGAGTGTTGAACTCTCAGGTGTGTAGGTTTTTAGTGCACATGGACACAACTCTCAAGTCCTTCCACGTACTCTAAAGACTTTCAGACTTGCCTAGATCAGATAGTATTTCTAGTCTTTGTCTTTCTTGTGAAGTGCATAAATGGAAGCTGAAAGCAATGACAAAAAATATTTTATTCTCCTGTACTGCTAATGTCAAGACATTGTGTTTACTATTTTAGATTCTTCCTTTTAAAATTCTACCCTTTTCATGTTACTATTTTTGTTATGTGTCTTCCTTCCAAACAATACAGCTGTGTTGCTGTTACCTGTTTCTCCTAGCTTATTAGGGTCAACAGGAGCCTAATACATCCCACTGGAACTGCTCTCTTTGGATGGAATTGAAATTCAGCTGTCATTGAAGATCTTTTGGTATTTACATCAAAAGAAGGTAACATAAAGCTGTAGAGAAAATCGTAATCCTTTTGAAATCCATTAAAGTTTTACCACTGATTCCCATGGAACCAGGATTTCACTCCCCCTAGAAACTGTGTTCTGTCCTAGTAACCTCCTCCCTGAAGTTGGAGAGCCCTGGGATGGTCACAGCATTCCCTAGGAGAGAGTGATCTGCAGTGCCTGCTAGAGACTGGGAGCAGGTGAGGACAGAGGGTTCCCCTGGAGATCAGGCACAGGAGGAGCCAGAGCCCTTTTAGAACTCAGTTTTAGGAGTACAAAGCCCTTTGTTGCTCCAGGTCCAGCTACTGGTGGTCAAAGAGAAACAGGTCACCTACACAGAGAGACTACAGCAGCATCTCCATTTCCCACTGGGAAAATCCAGTTCAAACACCACTTGTGAAATCCAGTTGCATGCAATTTGAAATTGCCCATTTCCTGTGAGACAGAGATTTTTAAATTTTATCAACTATAACGTGTCTCCTAGAGGAATCCTATCTAGAAAATACATTATGTTTATGTTCCAGAAGAGTTATGTGGTAGATGGCAAAAATTCAGATGAGTCAGGTTATATTGAGCATGAAACCCAAGCAGAACCAAGAGTCAGTGTCATCACTGGGCTACTTTGTTCTGGGAGTGGATTCTATCAGAGAATGTCATAATATTTTTTTATTGCATCTTCTCTAAAGACTTCTTGGAATAGCAGATGTCTAGCTATCAAAATTGTTCTTGAAATTTAAATAAATGTGCCATATTCTAATAATATTCATCCTTAGGCTTCATTGGAATTAATTCTGTATTAATATTTTATTTCCTAGCAATAAAATTCACTCTTTTTTTCACTATAAATAGAGATGAAAAGGTGGGGGGTGAAAACCAGCTACAGAATGTGCAGCAGCCTATGGCAGATATTATGATTCTGAATTAAATCCCTGCATTTGGAAATTACAAGTATATTATTGCACAGAAAATTCATAGAATAATACTGGCAGATTCAGGAATCAAAATTTCTTTGAAAAAAGTTTATACTTTTTGTATATATAAATACAAATATATAATGTACAAATATATAATGTATATACATTTATACTTTAAAAAAATAATTTTTATAATTCCTTATTCTTTTTAATAAAGAAAAAAACTTGGGTTTTTTCTTTTGGGAATAAGGGAAATCAAACCTAGACAATGTTAAACTTTTTTTTTTTTGCAGAGTTTTTCAAAATTAAAAACAAAAAGTTATTGAAGTAGAAGAATATCCCATAGGATCTAAACTATGGTTAGAATTTTTTCTAACTAATTTCACTGTATAATCTCAATAGTTACAAAACTTCAGTTCTTTTAAAATCGTTTTACATATTTAGTGTGCTGAGATTTAACTGTTGATTAACAATGGTCCACAGGTTCCATAAGCACCTGTACTTCTGCAAAAATAGGCTCATTTTCTGTATTTCACTCCTTCAGGCTCTGTCTCAGCCAGCTGATGACAGGAGTCGCCAGTATTGTGATACAATTTCAGGGGCTGAGTTACACAAAACCCTACAACAAACTTGGGGAAAAGGTCTGGCACTAGACTGAGTCATCAGCTAAAGGATTTATACAGAGCATGCATGAGAGCAGCTCAACAGCCCTTTGAGTATTTAAGATGCACATTCTTTTTTTCAACTGCAAAATACCCCTCCCATTAGAATGCAATAAAAGGAAGGTTAGAGATATCACCAAAACTCGGTTTTGTATTGTGTTCTGTATCATGTAGTCTCCTCTAGAGATGCCACCCAAACCTTGCTGAGGGAATGCAGCCTCAGCTCGAGCTGGCGTGACAGACAGCACAGTTCTTGTTATCAAAATATTTAGTGCTAAGAGGGGAAAATTTAGGATGTCAACAATTTTCTTCAGGGGCATGTTCATCTGGAAGTTTGTCACTGTTCCTTTTTGATCCTCCAATTGCTGTTAAATGACACTTGGTTTCAGCCATTTCCCCATATTTTATGGGGACCTTGGAAAAAAAGAAGGAAAAAAATTAACTTTTAGTTACAGAGCAAATCAGAAAAAAAATCTTGATTGTTCAGCCCAGGAACTTCAGTCTATATGGGATAAACAGAAAAATGAGAGATGCAAGCCTTACACCAAGTAGTCTGTGTAAAAGCTAAATGAAATTAGCACTTAGACAAGTTTGGAATTTGGGGACCTGGAAGAAGTAGAGAATGACAGAAATAAAATATATGGACCTGGAGATTCAAACCTCAGATCAGGGTTTTAAAATAAGCCTAAACTAATTGAATTAGTCACTAAATTAAAGTAATTGAAGAACTGAAATTAATTTCCTGCTGTAATAGATTTTGTAATAGCTTCAGCTGAACAATTTATTTGCTCCATTTGAGGTTTTCATGCAATTGATTGATTAGTGAACAATTTTTCTGTTTAACAGTAAATATCTGTAGTGGCTTGCATGGTTTAATAGCCAAAGAATTCAGTGCTAATTTACTGTGAGACCAAGAAAGACAGAAAAACCTTGTGTTTCAGTTGTTGGCTGTTGCTGTGGCTGAATTACATAAACACAGGGGCCAGCATCTCTCCAGGAACAGTGGCAGCAGTTAGAACACTCATCTGTGCCAGCCCTTCAGACTTGCTGACAAACTGTGCTTCCAAAAGTCTGGAACCCAAATTCTCTGAACTGAATGAAAAACCTCCCAAAGTCATTAGGAAATCTGGAATCAGGGTCTTTGTTTCACTATTACATTTCAGGCATGGTCTGCTGTCCATTTCAGAAGACAGTAATTCTTGGTAAACACTGATTTTGTTTCATTAAGACAATTTTTGTTCAGGATTCACTCTGCCTAGATTTTAGCACAACAAACAGCCATAAATGTAGTTTGGGTTAAATTAGTTCTGTCCTACTCTTGCAGTAATTTGAAAATACATGGGCTGTGTCATCTAAACCCACAGTGCCATTTAACAGCAATAACTGCTCTGCTGAGAGTTATGATCTCTCTGTCCATGATTGCTATTATTCCTAGCAAGTTCTGAGTATTTTGTATGACTGTTTCAGCAAAATTCACCCAGGAATCCATCATTATTGCTCATATTCCTCATTGTGCTTCTCTGAAACTGCATCCAGTTTTTAAAAGGAATTCAGGAATATGTCTATGCTACTAAAATTTTTATCACTGACTATAAATACAGTAATGGATTATTCAATTGAATCGGAAGAAAAAAGGATAAAATAAGTAAATTCACAGTTATCTTGTGGGATATTTTGGGGGAAGTTCATGACAATTTAAAAATGACGTATTATTCAGTGTCTCAGAAAAAATAAATTGATTACCCTGCAAAGAAAATAAGCCACAATAAGAGCTTTGAAAACATACCTTTCTCTGTTTGCAAAACCAAAAGTCATAGAACCATGGAATAGTTTGGGTTGGGAGGGACCTTTTAAATTCATCTGCCCAAGACCCCAAGCAAGGACATCTTTAACAGATCAAGAGGTTGCTAAAAGCCCCCTCCAAAATAAGAGTTAACATAAGAACAAGAGGACAACTATTCTATGACATTTCTTGGTCACATATAAACCTCAATTTTACATGGGTTGTTGTCACAGAAAACAAATGTTTAGAGGATTATTTATCAATGGAGAAAACCTGTAACAACCTTAGGATATATAAGCAGAGCACCAGCTTACCCTAACAGATCTACTTCAAGAAAAGAAAATAACAGTCTGATATTACCTGTGCTTTATATTCCCACAGAAAATGAATCACTGCTCCTTCACCCACTGATCTCTCATTTTGGAAACTGCACTTTCTATCTGATTGCAAATATTAAGCAGAACATACATACCAAGTGCCAAAATATTTTAATAATACATCATCTTAGAGATGTAGGTGTATGAGTGAATTCTGACAAGTGAGAACACTCCAAAAAACTGCAAAGATATTGAAAAAGTGGAAGAAAAATGGTCCAGAGGGGAAAGTACTGAGCTGTTATTCTGTTCTCGGCTCTGCCACAGACTCCTGTTCTGACCTTTAGCAAACAGGTTTGTCATCAGCTTTTTCAGGTGCTAAACCAGACCTCAAATGTCTCAGCTCTCCCTCCAAACAAGAAAAATGATCCTTCTCTAGAAAGCAGTTGTGATGATGCATTGTGACAGGTTTAGACATTATGGTGATAAGCACTGTAAAAAACAAACTGTAGTGAGATAAAACCTGTACTGTCAGTCACCAAATGTGAGGAGGTGTTTTTCAAAGAGACATTTTCATATTATTTACTCTAAAAATAGGAAATTTTTACTTTTCTCTTCAACTGTAGAACAGTTGTACAGTAAGCATAGTAAACACATCTTAGAAAGCAGATAGGCACAAGTAAATGTGTAAACCCTGGGTGATGTCATGCAGTGCTCCCACTCAAATCAGACCTTTCCTTTGGCACCCCCATGTGCTGAGGAGGAATGTGGCTTCAAGAGAACAGCTCTGGCAGAGTAGGAGACAAAGATGGACAGACTGCAGAAAAGACTCACTTTGAAGCAACTTGGCACACTTATTTATATCCTATGTAAACACTGTTTATATAAAACAAATTTTGCTCTACTTAGGAAATACACCAGTGCATCTCATTGCCAAAGGGTGCTGTAAGTCCCAACATTACATGGGTTCAAGGGTGGAGAAACAGATGAAACTCACTGAAAACACAGAAAACACATCACATTGTCAGAGACTTAAACTAGCTGAAAACTGGGAAAGGGTGAGACCTGCTGCCCCTGTTCTTGGTTTTGTCTTTGCACCAACATATGGCATCACATGGCATCACATGACACTGACATGGCCTTTGCACCAACATATGGCATCACTGGGGACACGACACTGACTTCAAAAGACTTTCAGATGGACCACTTAAACCCTTTGTTAAGGCATTTCAGAATAAACTTCTAAGGACACACACACCATTTCTTGTTGCCAAGACCTGACTCCCCCTGGCTCCAAGGAGAGCACTCGTGGTGATGTGCTTAGGCTGCACCACCAAAGCCAAGAGACCTTCATTCCCACTGACTGATGTTCTGCTCTCTCTCCTCTAATACAGAAGCCCCCATTTATGAAGCCATCCTCTCCTTCAAAATAAGGACACTTTTTTAAAAGTAATCAATAGCAAACAGCCTGTATTTTAGAACAGGTATGATTAACCAGTGATGAAAATATCCATCACAGACAAAAATATCCATCACAGACAAAAATGCTGCCAGATTACATTAGAACAAATGCACATATCACACAACCCTGGAGCTGTATTTCTCCAGGTATCAGATTTACCTCAGGAGAGAGGAAAACAAATATACAACTGATGGTACTAACTAAACACACAACATTGCCATCAGCTCACAAATGGAGGAATAGTAGAGAATTACAAATAAAGAAATGTACAGCTATCGGAAGCACAGGCTCTTGCAGTTAGTGTTATTCACTCATGTTGTAGTTCAACATATCCTATAGAAAACAATAGCACCTCTTAATTCCACTGCAGTTCATTAATGCTAATTTGAGCCCTGGCCTGATGGTGTGTTTGGAAATATCCATCTTGTGCTATGACTTCAGTTGTGATGTTTCAAAGTGCTATTAAAATTAATCAATTATTAAAATAACCTAATTTGTCCCCTGATTTGCAAACATTGCCAAGTACAGCATCTCTCATGTTGCTCTGCACATGCATATTCTGAGTTTACAAAAAACTTGAGAAGTGTTATAAAAAGGCCTGCAGACCTTTCTTTCACATTGCATTTATTCTGCATCTTCTCAAGGCAAAACCAAGCACACATTCTCTACCAGCTGGGGTGCACTGTGTTAATTTTGATAGAGCAAATAGATCCAGACAGACAAAGATGTAAACATGTACAAGTAGTAACCAAGGTTCAGAGGCATGAATGCAGACACCTTGATATGAGCACCATAGCAACAGCCTCCAGTAAATCTTTTTAACCCTCTCCTAAAGATATAAAGGAGGAGAAGAAAACTCTTAAAGCGTTTGAAGAGTGAAAGCCAAAGTGAAATTAAATTTAACAATGCCACTTACCACTTTCCCTTTACCTGTACAGAGGAACTCTATTGAATGAAAAATGCATTTATTTGTCACTCTTTTTGAGGGCATTAAAGCATTTAGCTGTCTCTTCATTTAGCAAAAAGAGAGGAATTAGAATTGTCACTGCTCTTTGAGGCTGATTTTGTTTCCCAAAGGACTAAATGGGAGCAGACAAAAAACTAACAGATGCTCAGTTCTTGTCCAGACTTTATAAATCTCAGACTAGGGGAGCACTGCAGAGAGACCTGCTTTTGCTGCCTCTCTGGCTGTACAGCTGCTAAAGATACCTGTGTTTTTTATTTTTATTTTTCTCCTTTTATTCCTCTTTCTCTTTCTTTTCTTTTCTTTCTTTCTTTCTTTCTTTCTTTCTTTCTTCCTTCCTTCCTTCCTTTCTCTTTCTTATCTTTCTTTCTCTTTCCTTCCCTTCCTCTTTTTTTTCCCACCCTCTTTCCTAAAAGAAATCAAAAGGACGTGGATGCTGCAAGCAGGGAACAGTGTAGGAAAGGGACAGGACATGAAAGAGGGATAATCCAGGGCTGGGGCCAGGATGCAGATGATGGCACACACAGCCTCAAACACACCCTGCCTGTTTCAGTCACCACTGAGGAGCAAATTGATGGTGTGGAGATGCAGCAGAGTGGTGATCACCAAGTATGTCCCAGAGATGAGCTTGCTCTTGTCAGCCCACCTGTTACCACCACCAGAAAGATTATGGACCAAGGGAAGGAAATGAGACAGGGAACTATATGTTTTCTCAATTTTCCTGTCAGTTAAGCCTGAATCAAAGCTTAATTTTTTTTTCATGTTGTCTTCCAGATAACTTTTGATATTAATTGGAGCAGTAGCCTTTTGTTTTTTTCTGACAAGTTCAGAAGTTTATACTGCTTGCAGAAACATTTATAGAAAAAGGACTCACATTTCAGCCAGCTTGGGTTTTAAGCCTCTCTAAGTCTTCTCTTCCCAGAAACCCCTTTTGTCTCACTTAGGTGATGTGCACAGACCAGCAATGCAAATGCTAAAGGATGTGCTTTTCCCCATTGCCAAGTCAGTGAGCCCTGCACAGAGCACAGGACAATGAATGCAGCCCTGAGCAACAGCCCCAGGGCTGCAAGCAGACCTGTTTTTAATAAAAACACTTGAACTTTGAGCAAATGTTACTTTTGTGATCTTTCTGGAAACTCATCAAAATTTGATTCAAGACAAGGCAATGAGAACAGTTATTTTCCCACTATCAACTACAACCAACAATTATGCTCAGAGAAAACATGAAGTGACTGATCCAAACCAATGTAAGCAGTAACTCTGAAGCCATCCCCTACTCCTGCCTCAGGATTACTTCTGCCAGGCCAGGACTTTCATTGGTATTCAGGAGCTGCTGCTGAAACAGAGCTTCAGGAGGGCTCTATCCACACACATATTTTTCAAGCTGTTATACTCTCTGCATGCTGATTGAAACCCTTCCTGATGAGTCTATGCATGCTCCTGAATTTTAGAAATGACATTATATTCCATTAACCTCATGGCAACGTGAACAGGTTTCTATTCACTGAAAAGAAACTGGCATCTCATCCCTATCTCTTTCACCACACATTTCACTAAAATAGTAGTGGTAGAATTGGCTGGATAGCCCTTAACTCCACACTAACTACTTTGCAATCATATTCTTTTTTTAAGAGATTACTTTCACAATAGAATTGAAAATAAAGCACTTTTGAAATGAAAATTATTCTCAAGAAATAACTGAAAGACTCAGTAATAAAGGCATTCTTTTTAATAACAACTCTGCATTATCTGAAATGAAAGACTTTCAGTCCCTCATTCAAACTATTGCAAGCTCAAGAAATACATACTCCTGCTTTTCCCCCTCAATTGTTCTCCCAGTCCTCTGTGTTTAGGGCATTTGTGAAATAGCATCAGCTCTTCTTCACCCCTTGCTGGGAAGTGATGGCATCATCTACTCCTAGCCAATGTTCATGGGATAAATGCCACATGGTAGCACCTGATGAGAAGACCACTCTCCTTAAATCTAGTTATTCTGTGCTTCATTTCCCCCTTTATGAAATTATATAATTGGTATTCCCATTTTTAATTAAAAAAATGCTGGAGGAATGAAAATACTGAGAAGTCCATATTGTTAAAACACAAACAGTTGTTTTATAAAAGAATAACAATCACTGAAAATGAGTAAAAAGAAGAGATGGAAATGATGCTTTGATGTACTTGCCCACAGTGGGCAGCACTAGGCTGGCAGTTGTCCTCTGGTAGTTGTCATTCCACCTGCAATTCTTTACACCCTGCAAGGCTGCTCAGTGTTACCAGACAGGCTGAACACAAAGTAGTTAGAATTATACATTTTAGCTGTGGTGGGAATCAAATGGAATGAAAATTCCCCAGTCAGTGGGAGGGTATGCAAGGATGAATAGAGCAGACATGGATTTCAGGTTTAAGGATTTATTTCTGGTTAAAATGCAGAAAGTATGCACACATGTATTTATTTCTTGTATTTATATGTTTAGGCTAAAGCAGAAAGAGAAATTTCTAAAAAACAACAATGTAGCAGAAACGTATGAATCAAACAAAAAAACAAACAAGAAGACCTTCAAGGGGTACCAATTAGGAGACATCTGTTAACACTGGTGGATCTGCTCAAGATCTGGCTCCAAGTGAAACTTTCACAGACATGTAATATAACACCAGTGTTTCACCAAGCACATCCACATTCTTAGCTTGCTGGGTTTTTTTAATCCAAGCATCAGGAAGAACTAAGGGGAAAAAAACAAAAACCAAAACCATAAAATTTCCTGTTGGGACTGATGGAAAGAAATGATCAACACTTAATTTCTGTAATGCAATTGCATGGCACATGAGCAGCTATTTGCATTTCAGCTCATGGCAGCAGCAGTTCCTGCACACAATGGCATCATCCTCAACCAGAGGGAGCAGATTTCTTGTGTCTCTTCAGCAACAGAGCCGTGCACTCACTCCAGGCAAATCTATCTCCAAGATAGATGGATAGATATTAACTGTCTTGAATTTAAAGATTTGTTGGTGTTCATTTTGATTAACACAATCTCTAGCAATAAGACCAAGACTGTCTCACAGCACGGTGAGTTACAGCTGAGCATGGCAGCATCTCAGGTGAGCATATTGGCCTCATAATATCCTTCAGTCTCCTGTAAAGTTTCTGTACCTGACTCCTCCAGGGCTCAGTCCCCATCCTCACTGACAGAAGTTGGAAAAGGAGCAAGAACTATTGGGCATGAAAACTGGAAGCAATAAGTTCAATGCTGTCATAAAAACCATATTTCTCAGTGTGACAATGCCAAAATTCAACTGTTTGCTAGAAATCGTTCATTCACTCAAAACTCTTGTAATGATGGTTATAAAGTGATAACCAACAAGCTAAAGTGTTGCTTAACATCAGCAGGTAAAGAGCACAGGGGTTGCTCAGCTTCCCTTCAGACTGACTGCTCCAAGGGTCCAGAACAAGTCCAGTGCAAGCCCAAGTGACTGTGCTGCCTCACTTTCTCTGCCCACTGAAATTAAGGCACTTCAATCACTGGACTTTCAGACTTCAGACAACTACATTAAGGATTGTGGAGGATTTAGACAGTGTAAGGGCTACCTCCCTGGCAGTAACATACCTCAGCCTCATGAGGGGAGCACCTCTGCTTACAGTGAGTGCCTCCATTCATATAGGCATTTACAGAGGGCTATCAAGTTGCATCTTCACATGATTTTCTAGGACTTTAGGTTTTATATATTTGACTGTTTCTGGAGGATTAAAACAGCTTGTTCAAAAACACTCCCCTGAAGACTCATTAGTAAGGCATTAGAAAGAAAAAACCCAGCTCTTAACTAAGGAAGTACATGTACATCTATGATTTCCCCTGCAAGTGAGATCTGTGTCAGCCACTCAGCCAGCCCCTGGCCAGCCCAGCCCCTCAAGTGATCACACATGAAATGCTGCTCTGGGAGCAGCACACAGCTGGAGAGCCTCCACTGAGCCACCCCCACCTAATTTCTAGATGACAAACATGTTTCAGGATCAATCAGACACTAAGATATGTAGTTCCACTGAGACTGGACTACTTTGGGACCACTGGCACATAACTACTCTGGAAAATAACAGTTCAAGGCTTCTGAAATGTAGGTGCCTTTAGAGAAGAACTCATTGAAGATCATATTTTGGATGTTGGATCTCCAAATACATATCCTATTATTAGTACTAATACAAGGTCACATGATTGTGGATTTAGCCATGAAGAACTGGTTTAAAATGAACAACTTTTTTATCCAAGCATTTTGTAATATGTTTTGCCTCTAGTAAAAAAAAAAAAAAAAAATAAAATAAAGTCCTATTTAAATAAAAACAGGGAAAAGGGAGAAAGATTTTCAGTTATTTTAAAGAATTTTTTAAAAGAAGAAAAAGCAAAGTGGAAACAAACCAGCCTAAATGTTTCTATTTTGTTTTGTTTTATGTGTGCTAAACAAGTTTTGTTTTTAAATGAAAGACATTCCTTTATTATAAACATTGACCAGTTCTAATACCATATTTGTCTGAAACTGTTCCCACAGCAACTGCAGCCAAGAGCTGAAAAGTTCTGGTTTGGTTTGAAAAACAACTTAATAGCAGTAAAGCTCCTCTGCTTTGCCCAAATATATTTGTTAGTCTAATAAGACACAGTTGTTCTCTCCCCTAACCATGAGCCTGGAACTTAGGATCTTTTCTGCAAAGAGGTTCTGAGATGCACAATGAAAATGCACCTCTGCCTGGCAGAAGCCAAACACAGCAAGAAGGTCCAAGAGAAGGAGAAACCATCCCAGGGTAGTGCCTTTACCTGTCTCAGTTATGAGGAAAGCCACAGCATTTAGCTTCGATTAGACACCTTGAAATTTAGATGGTCAAAATATAGCAAAACAAATGCAGCTCATACCCTGTGCCCAGAGTGTGCTCTGACAGCCAGAACATGCTAGCAGGATTTTGTGCCACACTGAATTACTCTCTAGAGGTGCATGACACTGAATCACTGTCTGCAGGCATTGTCTTAACCAAACCCTGACATCCTTATTTATGTAAATAGTATCACATTTAAGGAACTATTCATATGCAATAAAATTGGAGGAGCCAGGAAGATGCCCAGTCATTTCTGCAGGGGTTTTTTTTCTCCCCAAAATTTATAGGGTTTTTAATATAATAATTTTCATATCACATGTCCTTGGCAAATATTACTTCCAAATGCTCTCTTTATACACTTCAATTAGGAAGAAAACCTCTCACAGACACAAAGGCAGCAATACAGTTATTCTCAGAACAAAGTAATTTCATAACCTCATTGTATTCCTTCCACAGTCTGGGCTTGGTATAAGAAATTAACTTTAGTCCTAACAGCAACATACAAGATGCATTCAAAGACCTTTGTCAGCACATGCACCATTATTGCTACAGTTTCCTGCTTTGCATCAAAAACCCACAGGAAATCTGCTGACCCCACAGCTTTTCTATGGCTGCTTTGGAGAAGACAGCTCACAAATCCCCTTTCCACCACTGCACTGCTATTTGAGAGTGAATTTCCATGAAGGGCTATGTTGCATATTCAACAGCTGGCTGCAAACTGCCTTATTCCACTGCTGGTAGGATTTTTCACTTGTTCTATTTACAAGTGAAATGAAGTGCATCAGGGCCTCAGTTCCCAGATCTTTATTCATCCACCACTGGGATTCACACAGGCTTCTTGTTTAACCCTCCCATGACAGAAAACTAAAACTGAAGGAAAGGAGTTGACAAAAAATCCCAGAGCTTTTCTTAGGTTTTTGGATCCCAGTACACGTGACAAAAAAATCCCAGAGCTTTTCTTAGGTTTTTGGATCCCAGTACACGTGACAAATTGTCACATCTCCAGTCAAAAAGTCAGAGACTCCAGAGGGCAAGGTAGGAGCTGATCTGTAGGGAATCACTTCATCCTGGGTGCTTTCTGAGCAGAGATGACACAGAATGACTGTTTGGGTTTGCAGACAGCAAAGATAAAACCCAATGCTGTGAGCAGCTTCTCAGCACTGACACAGCTGGGACTATGTTCAGAAATTGCAAAGTAAACCTGCATTTATATATTGTCTCGTACACCTCATTAAAAAAAAAACTCCAAAAAACAGAACCAAACACCTCCCCAAGGATTACCTTCTTCAACTGGGAGTTTCTAGAAAGCTACAGACTTCACTAGCTGCTGCACAGAGCCATTCTCCTCACACAAGGGAGAACCACATAATTCCAGCTCTGTCTGAAACCCAGACATGGGACTGAAACCAGTCCATGGAACCCAGCACTTCCTTTTTTTCCACTGTCTTTGCAACCAGGAACATATTCTACAAAAAGTGCTATGCCCCTTCAAAAAGACATTCAGGTTAAGAGCATGCTGGTTTGTTACATAAATAAGGTGAAAAGTTAGTAAACAGAATTGTGAATCTAATACATCAATTAAATTGGTTAGATGTGGCTTTTCCTCTTCTCTCCTATGAAAAGATAGTTGCAATATTCCAGACCTTGTTCAAAGGCTTACATCTCTTTATAAAGCCACATAGGTCATACTGATAGATTCTGTAGCTTGTTTTTTTTAAGCATGGCATATTACATTTGTTTTTGGAAATTGTGTGCAGAAAAGCAATGTACAGCACTCCAGACTTGGTCAGCAGCATTTCATGTAGTGACAAAGCTAGCCAGCATTCATTAAACCATCATTTAACCATACAACTAAAGAGAAAAAAAATCTAAAAATAAAAAATAAAAAAGTGGGGATTCATGTGGGTTTGAATCATCAGGAAACATCACAATCTCTAATATTTTCATTCCTCTGGAAAAAAAGGGAGGTTTAGGAAAGGATAAAACAAGGACCAAAATGGTAATTTTAGAGTGATGAATTACTAGCAATCAATAGCAAATGAACAAAAATCTGTCGGCATACATGACAAGATTTAATTAGTAGCAATGGTCAAGCCATAAGCAGAACAATAGTATATTGGTAAAATATGACAAACAATTTTCCCTTTTAGTAAAGACATTGCACATCTACCCACTCAAGGTATTTTATAATGGCCTTTTAATTCATACTCCTGAAAGAAATATTTTACTTCTTCTGGAACACTGCATAGGGATATCTTTGCTCAGTTGAGTAACTATAAAACCATTCACATATTGTAACCAGCTGTCATTCTCAACTACACAGTATCAAGGACTAAATTCCATCAGCAATGCTCCAGTCTACCAAGTTTGGTCCTCAGATTCTGAGTGCTCAGATTTTGGCTTGGAATGATACCTGCCCCTTCCAGGGTTTTAATTTATTTTCTTATTCAGTCATCTTTTTTCAAACAAAAGTGGTTGAAAATACACAGCCTCTTTTGTGAGATAACTTCTCTGGCATAATTGAAAAAGATGCTCCAATGAAGGTGACTTTTTCAAAATTCAGTTCCCACAAATGTCTGTCTTCTGCTCTCCAGAGGAATCTCTGAACCTTGAAGAAAACCAACTGCTTTTGGTCAGTGTGACAGCTGAGGTGAGAAAAGTAACTAGTGGTTTTAGATAACAAGGCTTCTCAAATACAGAAGTGGACATTACCAGTTCTCATTAAACATATTAATGAGATTAACATTAAATTTAGGTCACAGTTTGTCTGCAACACACAGGCAAACAGTGAACCCACTGTATAGTTTTTCACAAGTGTGCAGTCTGACTGACTTTCTCTGCCTTGCTCCCTGTAAATAACAAGAAAACAAGTAGGAAGACAGTACTAAAGACCAGAGCTGGTAGCCTTTGCTAGTCATTTTTACAAGAGATCTTGAGTGGAGAAACAGAAAGTGGAAAAGGCTAGATCCTACCTGGAGCACTCAGCTAGGAGGAAAATGTTCATCACTTGCACAATATTGCTATTCACATGAACTCACACAGCTCTCAACAGCCTGTGACAGTACAGCTTTACAATTCAGCAAGGAAAATAAGCTTTATGCTGGTACACCTAAGGCTGCACCAGCTACATAAGCACAGCACGGGGCAACAGATGAGTGAATTTGGCATTTGATGCTTTGCAAATCCCATTGTCAATCTCTTGGGAAGCTGTTGATGAAAGACAGTGTAATTATTGGCACTGGGTTGTACAAAGGTAACAGCATAAAAACTTAACATTCCCCAGAAGAAATGAAGGTGTTAAAATAGCAGCTGGGTAAATACCAGATAATAAAAGAAAGCAGCATGAGTTCCACAGGTTCAAATAAGGCAGACAAGTGTTTTGCAGAACTGACCTTATTAAAGAGACATTATCAGTTTAAAAATACATCTAAACCCAGAACAGTTACAGTAATCACTGAAGATAAAAGTTACTTATTAAACATAACAATTATTTCCACCAAAGTGTCCTTTTACTTCCATTTTTACATTTTTCTGTAGTGAAGTGCCAGGTCCATACAGGTAGTCTCACTTTTGTTTACAACAGATTGACTTTGACACAGATAGTCTCTTCCAGAACATCCAGTTATTCACTGGTATGAATTATTCTTCATTAGGCCTAGAATGTGTATTCTACTTCATAATAAATTAATACACAATACCAAGGTTAAAGAAATTAAATATAAATTTATGATAAGAAATCTCAACCCACTTGTTTTACAGAAGCATTTACACCTCAATCACATTTTTAGTACATCTTTCCTGAAATATTTTTCATCATGTGGGATCCTTTTTACTAAAAAACACCAACCTTCAAAATCTAATCTTTTAAATAAAAAATTGACAGAGTGAGGAATATGTATTGCATGCTAATCCAGTATCCAGGTATTCCAAGCTAAAAATATAGCAAGGTGAACAGAAAGGTAGGCTGTTGATAATGCTGAAGAGCCTGTGCATAACTAAAATCCTGAAAATCCTGGACCCCTGGCACAAGGGCTGTTAGCAGCAAGCTAATATTACTGAAGCACATGTTGAAAAAAACATAACAAAGCTACAGTTTATTAGTCTAGCATGGAGAATAATTTCCTCAATAAAATTTACCATTGCCAGTAAGTTGTTATTTACTGTATGGATTAAATCATTGTCCAAGGACAGTTACTTTTGCTTGTTCTTTTTAAGTTTTGGCTCCTTGTCCAATGGCTTCACGTTGAGGGAAGACAACAGTGCAATGGAGACAGGAGTACACAGGGAGCTGCCAAGAGCAACAGGAGAAGCAATGAACTTCCAGGGGAACACAATTGATTTGGACAATGTTTCAAATACTGAAGAACTTGGCCTTATATTACTTCGTGTGTTGATGACTGTGCAGCCAAATGGGATGAATTTGAATGGCTTGTGCAGCACACAGAGTCTTTGGGAGACTTCAGCTGTGAAATAAGGATGGTAATACCTATTGCACACACACAAAACTGCACAGTCAACAGCTGGCCCTCTGTCCTCTTGAGTGACTCAAAGCTGAATCTAAGTCAACTCTTCACTGAAGTGGGCTATGTCCTAGTTAGTACTTCTTCACAAGGCACAAGAGATGTTAAGTTCTGGACATTTCTTTGAATATTTATTGCATGATATGAGAGTGACTCACAGCAAGGAGTGACTTTCCCTGCTAGAATAGTTACAGTCACTGAACTGCTTCAAATTTGTGATGAGATGTGAGAGATTTACAAATCAGCTTTCTATTGCTAGACATAAAGATTATCTATTAAGGATAATAAATTGATATTGTAATCAATATTCAGATGTTGCATTTTATTATTGTAACCTATTAGAGCTGTTGGCCTCCATGTCTTATCTGTTAATGTCATTTCCCTCTAATATTGTAACAGTGAACAGTCTGGGCTTCCAAAGAAGTCCTGGAAGGGACAGACATTCAAGAAGGTACTTCAGCTTTCAAGTGTTCCTTGCAGCCATGAGCTGTCCAAGTTTTCCAACTGCTTTCTTGCCTAGGGGCAATTGCTTTCTTGCCTCCTTCTGAAACACCTGAGGCTCCTCCTATACAGCTCTGGCCCACTTCCAAGGCAGGACAGGCCCTATTCTTTACCCACTTGTGCCTTAGGGATGAAATACCAGACACAGTTAAAACAGCAACTCCAAACTCCCACAACCCTGACAGATTCTTCCTTCTGTGACAGAAAATACTTCCATGAAAAGATTGAAGAATGCAATCAAATAATAATCAGGACTGCCAGTCTAATTACTGCATATATTTTCTAAAGCTAGTAGTGACAGGAAACACTAATTGTTTTCTGTGGAATGAATATTTAAACTTGTCAGAGAAGTGGGGAAAGAATGCCAACTGCAGATACACATATATTTTAACATTTTTATTTTTAAATAATATGGCACCCTATTAATAAAAAGGCACAGAATATCTGTACATGAAAAAATACAAAATATATGATCACAGTGGCATCAGAGCATAACATTCAAATACAGTTACAAACCCCTCAGGCTTGAATAATATAAGGCTTGAATAAAAACAGGCTTGAATAATATAAGATATCAAGAAATACATGTGGTTATTTTAATTAGCTTTTTCCTGTTCCTCTTTTTTATATTTCATCAAGTCAACTAGACAGCTTTAAAAATTAACTCTTTTTGAAGTGCAAAATTATATTCTCATCAATTTTGAGAAATTCAGGAATAAGAACTTTAAAAATACCTAAAATTGTGAAAATTGGCAGCACTGCAATCAAAAGAGCTTCTAAAGGCATTACATGTCCATTTACATTTTTCACTTTTCTACTGAGCAAATGTGATAACACTGCTTAACCAAGGAAAAGACTGCAACAGGTTGTAAATATTTAACAGTGTGGAACTGTAGCCACACTCACAGTCCAACTGAAGTAAGTTTAGAAACAGCGAAACCCTGAAGTTACTCCAGGATGTAAGGCTAAGTACACAAAATATATGCTAAAGATCTGGACTACCACTGTCACTGCAGAACACACACTGCAGAAGTAACATGCAAAGCCTATTAGGAACACAGTGTTAAACAATAAATTAACTAGAATACCATAAAATCAGAGAGCAGAGAACATGTGGTTCATCTACTTCATCTCTTATGTCATCTGCTATACTGCAGCTTACCACAAAAATATAAATACAAAAATAGTGAATCAGTACCTACTATATACAATAAATATCCTTTCTGTATAAATTATGAAAATACAGCTACAGTAAAAATCTGTGCAAAAATGACCAAAGTGTAATGAAGGAACACAGAGCCCTGCCTGACAGAATGTGCATCACAGAACACCCATATATCACCTAGTGCAACAAAGCACTGACAAGAATTAAAAAATGCAAGATGCACATCACTAACTGAGCCATTCTAAAATTACATCTATTTCCAATATCAGACAGATCAGATTAAAACAACACACTTGTTATTTGAACCATCCACTTCATTCTTCCTCATCATTTTACTGAATTTTAAATAACTTCCTCTTCCCTAATTGATACTTTAAATGGAAGTTGCTCTTATGAGTCCATGTTTGCACGAGCAGCCTTTTTAGAATTAAGAAAGTTCTTTTTCTTTTTTCTTGGAAAATTATGCAAAGCAAGTATTGGATCACTTGGCTCACGGAACAGAAATATCTTCTCCCCTGTGTCTAACAGCTCTATGGCTTCAGCAGTTGCAGAGTTCAGAGAAACAGGTGGATCAGGCTGCTCCATAGGAGGATGTGCAGGTGAACATCCCAGATGAATGAATGCTGCTTTTTCCAAGACAGCAAGTTGCTTCTTCTTTATCAAGCTACGAAATGAAAAAAATTGAGTTGCAAAGTGAAAACTGAGGCAAAAAATGCGCAACTTCATACACCATACCTTGCCACAGAAGTGGTGACTTTGGAAGCTAAAGAAAATCATATTTCAACAGAGAGAATTGTAGTTTTCATTCTAATTCCCAATAACTCACGTATCATTTTCTGAGATACAAAACTGCAAAAGGAAAAGTAACTTCATAATAAATAAATATAGGGAAGATGAGCAATGTATGTGAAAAATATGAGAATTTTGTGGATATGTACAGAAAAATCTTTTTAGGTATTTTCTGTACTGCTTATTATGTGTAAATATGTTGTAGGAAACACCAGCACTAGGTAGAACAGTGTTAGAAAATGCATACTCATGAACTAATTTTCTGATTTCTAACAGCTGTAAGAAGAATCTTGGGACATTAAATAAACAAGAAACAAAAAAACACACAGGTATATCTGTTCTGGTTTTCTCCTTACCTGTCTTTTCTCTTGTTTAGAGAAGGGATCTTTTCTAAACTTCTGTTTATCAGATCTTGCCTTATTTTGTTCTCCAGTGTTTGCCACAACTCTTGGCTCCTCCTGAAGGAGCAGGAAAGAAAAGTTCTCAGCAGCAAATCCCCAAAATACACATTTTTCCTCCCCCTCTGACTTTAGCTACCAAACCCATGACAGCAACAGCACAAATGCAGTCAGTAAGAGTGTTCAAGTACTTTTGCTGCCCTGCCACAAGTCATTTAAATCAGTTAAGATCACACCTCAGGGCATGGTACCAAGGACTCTTATCTGTTCCTTGAGAATCCACATCTGCCAAGGACTGGGACTGGGCTCAGTGCCACAACATCTGCTTTTGTCTCCTGCCCAGGTCATGGCAGGAGTTGGGAGAGCAAGTCCAAGACCATCCCTTGATGTTACTCCTCAGATTTCAGCTCATGTTAATGGGGCTAAAGGGGAGTGACAAAGGCCCCTGAGAGTCTACCAGTCTCTGTGAGAAAAGAGAAACTCAGTGCCCACTTGGAACTTCAGTAATTAACTACAAAGGGACAGATCTGCAAGGTTACAACTTTCACTATTAGGAAGGAGGATCTTCTTTACATCTTTAAGAGCTACAGATACCTAAAACCCGGTGTGTCATGAACACAAAAAAAAAAAAAGTGGAAGGAAAATATTTTAACAAACTCCAATTCAGGCAACAGAAATAAAATTATCAGAATAAGATTTATAAATCTATGAAATAACTGTTTAATTAATGAACTTACAAAAGTTTTTAAACTTATCAATAAATATATTATAGTTAAAATATTTCACAAAATAAGGTAGCAGGTTTACAGTATTTTTACCCCAGAAAAATAGTTCAAAAGGAAACTTCTGCACCTGAGATTTTTTTCTATAGCTGTCAGTCTCATTGTCCAGCAAAGAGATATACCACATAAAGCAACAATCTTGTCTTGTAGGGATCTACCAGAAAACATCACACCTACCTTTTCTTACAGCTGCCAGACTCATGTGCATTACTGTCACTTTCAATAACACCATCTGAATATTTACTGATGGAATCAAGGACAGAAAGAACCTCACTTGGTGAGCTGGAGGGCAGCAACAAGTTCAGGACCCTGTGCAACACCCCCATGGGCACCCTCGTCAGCTTAGCTAAATAACCTGCCAGACGGAGCTCCTAGAGGATTAAAGGAGTAGAAGACAGATAAATTCAGCATTGAAAATAAATGTTAGCCCATCTTAGTTACTGTTATTAAATAAATAGTCATTATGGAAACAAAAAATATTACTGAAGATTATTTTAGTAGTGACGATTTCGGCATCAAGTGGTCACATTTCCATGATCACTGTTTCTACCCCCAGTGGCCCATGTATATCATGGTTATCCATTTCACTTGGGATTTTGGCAATGTAAATGCTAAATAACCTGTTGATCTTGGCATATTTGCTTGGGACATGTACTTCATGCCCTTTGGTTTGAAAAATCACAAGACAATTACATTCTAATATGTAAGGCTTAACTAATTTATGGATTCTACTACTATAAGGAAATAATTTCAAGGTAGCAAGGAACTAGTATGGCATTCCTTGGTCTGTAAAATTATGGAGGGAAAAATAGCCTTGAAAAACTTCACACGTTGTCATGGTTGATCACTTCATTGTTCAGCTTCTCTTACCACCAGATCCTGTGATAAGCTCAGAGAACAGTCTATAACACTTGTTAAGGGGTGAAGGAAAACACCTGCTTTTCTTTTGGTAGTTTTTATTTCCAAATGTCCTGCCCATTTTTTGCCCAAAGGTCAGTAGCAAAGCATATTCACATAATGTTCAAATAGACTGAGTTCAAATTTAGCTGTTCCATAGACACTCAGCCAGCCCCATTTCCTGCCCCACTCCAAACACTAAAATTCCATTGCTATTTTCTGCTCTGTTGTCATAAATACACTGTCCCCAGGGTGTTTCTGCAGATCTCTTGTGTGTATCAAATACAAAAAGTCTACAATATATTGAGAACTATGTGGAAAGAAAAGAGTAAGGCAAATGAAAGGAAGTTAAATGTCTCAAGGAATGACAGAAAAAAAAGCTGCTGTTGTCTATTCAAGCCATACATGTAACTCAGGGAGCTCAAGTTAGGTAAGACATGCCAAACACAATGACAGCTGAGTTATCACCACTCTGCAGACCCTCCTGTAAGTGTTGATGGAGGAGATGATTACAAAGCCCATGTCACATAAAACCCCACCATGCAGGAAGACAGCCAGGCTCTTTGTCCACAGTAGTTTCAAAAAATCACAGCAAATGTTTGCCTCCTTTTCTGTATGACAACTTTTCAGAAGAGTGAATTTACCTAGGAGATCCCTGGATTATCTGAATGTTCTTTGAAAGAAACTGTGTCACCAGTAAGGCAGTCTTAAGCCAAATTTAGACAGCCACACAAAATAAAAGAAATCAATCAACCTCCTTTTCCCATAATTGTCCTTCAAGCAGAGAATTCTCTCCATAAGGTAAGAAAACTAGACACGTTCCAAAGTTTTCTGGCCTCTTCAGTGTTGGTATAGATTTTCCATGGAAACCACTGAGAATTAACAAGACAAAATCCTAAAACTGATGAGAGATTAGCAAATTTGTACAGTTCTTAAAATATTTAGCCTGACTAGGCACCAAAGTTGAACACCAAAGAGATGTTTGCTCAGGCTACTTAGTGAAAGAATTTTTTTTAGAGAGGAATGCAAATAGGAGTGTAAATCTTAATACAGACACAAAAGTCTAATTTCTATAGTACTGTGTTGCACTTCTGGTCTTTAAACACTGCTCTTCTAGAAACTTCCAAAATGCAACATTAAGTGAGAATAAACATGACAGATCTTTGAGACCTATTCTGCTCTCTTTGGCTAAAAGTTCTCAGGACCTTTACACCAATTTTGAAAAGAAGTATGAGTAATGATACTAGAAAATTTAATTAGCAGTCCTGCTATCATTTCATTTTGAAACATAATCAATGCAAATCATTCTTAACGCTCATCAAAATCTAAACAAAACCCTTTTTTCATTACATGATAATCCAACTGTAAATCTGTCTGTTAACCAGAAAATCAGGTACTTCAGCTCTCCACAGAATGAAATGCAACAGAACAAACCCTGAAAGGATTTGTAAATGAACAAACAGAAGTGTAACTCAGTAAAATTCAAAAGGCTGAAAGTAGCTCAGAATTAGTTGAAGTGAGTGACAGTACAGGCTGCAAACTGGTAGCAACTACCAGCAGAGAGTAACTCTAAATACATCTAATGGTTTCCAAAAAGAAGAAAAGCTGATATCCAGATACAGCTGTAATTTAAACTTTGAAGCTTTGTTCAATTTCATGCTTACCTGACTATAAATTGCCAAAAATGCATTCGTTTCTATATTTTCCAGGAGATCTTCAAGCACCACGCAATTCCACTGCTCATCTCTCAAGCTGAAGTGAAAGACAGAATTAACATTGAAATCTTCCCAGGTGCAATGACTGTATTATAGGGAACAAAATTGGAAGGTCACCCATTCGGGAAGCATATCAGCAAATCTGCTGTGAGCAGCCTAACTTCTAAAACATGCCAAATTCTCTTCCCTTCTTCCCTGAACCCCCAAGCAAACATCAGAGCAGAATCTAAGGCTATGCTCTTGCACACAAATCAAACTGGAATCACTCCAAAGCAATGTGATTCAACCTGTCCCCATTCTCTTCCCTCCTCTTTAAATTTTATCACCACACTTTAAGGCAAGTTGTGGATCTTTTTGTAGCTGAAGTATGATATTAAACAGTTAACTTCCTCATTGCTGGTGATTATTTTTCTGTTCTAGACCAAAACATGACACAAGTACAAAACTTGTTTCTTCCATCCAGTAAATTTTCAAATAAAGCCTAGTTGCAGTTCCTTTGAAGGCTTCCCTGATAGGTTACCAGCTTATGGCTACTCGTGCAGAGATTTATCTGATCCTCTACTGACTCTTTACTTCTGCAACAGGAAAGTTGTTCATCTAAACTGAGCAGAGCTCCAGCTTTCTCAGAATTAAAACAGACTTACCACTATCACAGCCATTTTTAATATATCAGTGGTTTTATGGAAAACCGCCTTCTAATGGAAAGCACACTTGGAGAACATTACATGAAGCTTGAAATGTGCTAGGCTTTTAATACTGTGCAATTCACATGGAAATGTCATTTCTACCTCCTGTAACCCTAATAAAAGTAACACAATAGGCTGCAATTTTGCAAATTATCACCCAATTTTGCTAGGCAGCCATTATGACAAGACAGATATTTCTATATGTCTCCCAAGAGGCATTTTATTTGTCACTGATATCTTTACTTAAAAACTGGCCAGGGAAAATTGAAATTGAAGAGGAGTTTATACATCTCATCAAAAATAATTGTGTGCCAGGGAATTCAGTCTACAGCTTGACAATGGAGATGGAAATTCAATTTAAATTGTCTCAGCTATTTCCTCTGACCCCAGCTGATCATGTTGCTCTGAAGTCCCTCCCCACCTTCCTGGGAGACAAAGTAATAGGAATAAAATTATTTTCCTCCTTGATGCTAAGAGTATCATTATTTTTCTGCTATCCCTGTAAAAAAAAAAGGTGACTGCCACACAACACACAGCACAATTTATATGCTACTAAGTTATTATTATTTCATATATCTTATTTCAATAGTCCAAACTCCTCAGTTATGCTCTGGGCCACAGCACAAGAAGGCAGTTCAAATACAGATGGCATAGTCCCTCCCCAGTACAGCAGAACACTCCTCCTGCTGTTTCTCCAGCGTATCTTATGGTCCATAAGAACTGCACTAACATAGCAAAACCTAAGACCAAAGAACTTACCTTTGCTGGTACAGGTTTATAAATTGTCTACATTTATTCATGGCCTGTTTTAACAGAACTGTCACATGTCTTTCTGCATTCGTGTCCACAGCTTCATTTGAGAGTCCCAAACCATCCAGAATCCACCTCTGCCTACTCATTAGATGCTGCTGTGCTGACTCCTTATGCAACATCTCGTACTCCAGCTTCCTGTCAAGTTCTTCAATCTCCTAGAGGTTGAAAATGCATGATGATAAGAAGTTAAATTATAACTTGAAAGAAAGAATTTCATTTGAAGTGAAGAAAAAAGATGATGGTATCAGATTTTCTGATATTACTTTATCCATTTCTTATTCTACCCAGCCATTTGCAGTCATTACACTTTTCAATTCATTGCACAGCTTCAGTAAACATGACTGGCACATTATGAGTATCAGAACAATGAGGAAAGCTATGACTCAATTTTCATTGTGTTAAAAGTCAATGCTCTCTGAAACCTTCCACAGTAGAGGATATCCAGCAACTGGACTGTCAGCATGGCTGAGATCAAATCTAAGGAACCATTCAAATTCATTTGTAAGCTGCATAAACCCACTGAAACAGCTTGAGAAACTCAGACTAACTAATTTAAGTTATACAAAATTAACAGCTAATATCAAAGGGATTTCAGTTAAAAGGCAGTAATTCATAATCAGTCTGATAAAGTTAGGGTTGGAATAAAATGCTCAGAAAATCAAAAGGTTGAAATCCAAAGTCTTCAGGGGACTGGATCCCCCATGCTAAAGATCTCACTTTGGTCAAGAAGACAAACTAGACACCAGAAGGAAGGCTCCATATTTCCAATGTCACTGTTGTCTCACCTAAACTTTTATATTGCTTACTATCTCAAAGCCCCACTTCCTAACCTGTACCTTAGAGAAAATGCTGAATTTTAATCTATTCCTCTGCCTCATCAGCTGTATTTAACCCAGTGTTAGTTATTCGAGGTCTCACTTCTGGCCCTTCTTCAATCCTTTTTCTTCAGCTGTTCAAAGACAGAGAAGGTAAAAGCAACTTCTCTGAAAAGCCCCCTCACACTTACAGCATAAAAGGCAAAAAATGCTCTTCCAACATTCAACTTCCACTATTTCCTACAGCTCTAACACAAATTCAAGCAAAACTGGAAGCATATAAGCATTCTAACTGCCACTCTATGAGAAACTCTCTAGAGATGACCACATTAAAATTTAACAAGGAATTTTCACAGCAGTAGCTGTCTAATGATGCCCTCTAGCAAAGAGGTTTTTCTCAAAAACCCATTTTGTTTGTTCTACTCCAGTGCTCTCCCCAAGCCTCACTTGGATGGTTTCAAATAGCAGATGCAGGAAAAAAAAGTCCTTGTGAAAACGGAGCACTGAAGTATTAAAAAGGATTAGAAAATTGGCACATATCAAATACGTAATAAATATGGTGAAGGGAAGAGCTTTTTCCAGATTTTCTGCTATTTAAACTGCATGAGTGTGCCTGGAGTGAGATAGGTAGGAAGCTGTATAGATAATCTCTAAAAACTTGACAATTGAAGTATATCATGTGGTTATGGATTTTGCATATGGACAACATTACAACATGAGCAATTCTTTCAGACAGACACAACAATTTACTCTTCCAGTCATGAGTCCAAATCACTTCTCAACTGTTTTTCTTTCAATCAATAAAATATTAAGTAGCCACCAAAATACTACCCTTTCCTACTGCATGCAACTATAAAAAAAAAATAATACACAATCTTGGCTCTCCTTCTCTTTAAGTCTTTTACTGAATGCATTAAAGTGCACATACTCACAGTAATTGAAGTCTGGGCCACCAGAAGCTGCAAAACAGCTATTAAATCAAAGGTACTCTAATAGTTGCTGTTTCCTAACAGGATTTTTTTCTTTTAACAACTACGTTACTTACAGGATTATGTGCTTCTAAAATTTGAATACATTCCAGTCTTGACAGGGTTTTGGATGTGTTCAGTTGTTCAAAGAGCAAAGCTTGCACATTTATGATAGCAGTATACAGCTCCAGCATTTTGGATTTTTTAACAGTCTTTTGAAAGGCTAAAGAAGCACTATACTCTCCAAGTTTATGTTCCAGATTGCGCAGGTGACACTCCTTTTCAAGCTGCAACTCATACTTAATCTAAAAAAAGCCAACAAAAAATAAAACACAAAAGATAGATTAAGAGAAACTCTAACATGCTCACTTATGATTTTAGTACTCTGTAATTAACAAGCAGGATTATGACAGCAAAGAAACCAGTGCTGTTATCTTATAATGTAATACACTGTTTCAAGTGCTTTTAACCTTCAATTCCAAGTTTTTACACTAATCAAAAAAAATTACAGTACAGTCAAATACTGTAAAGAGATCAGGCTTTCTTTTCAGGTAGTCAAAAGTTTAATATTAAATGCTAACCCAAAACAGAGGGTCTATATAATTTTTATTATAATAAAATTAAAAGCTAGAAATACAAATAAATCTATGGTTACCTATGGTAAATGGAAAGATAAAATTTGCCCTTTCGCTTAGAAAAAACATGGAACTTATAGAAAGATTGTATTTAGTTTCAAATTGGCAAGTGTCAGTTAATGCTGACTGATGACATTCCACCTGCTATTCTTTGAGCAAATAACGAGAAATCTTCTTATATAAAACAGAGTTAAACTATAAATCAAAAGTCTATTGGCAATGGATTTCAAATAAGATTAAAACTGAATTGGATCAACATCAAACAGCATAAAATCAAAGTGATTTAACTCAATAACTGTGTTGCTGCCACACATTTGATGGAACATCCACAGGAACTATTCAAGGGTGAAAGGCAAGTGCAGCATGTGCAGGCACACGATTCAGTGCAGTGTGACTGATGAGCTCTCCATGCTGTACCACTGACATTGACAGCCAAGGACACTGCACTGTGACTGTTCTTCTGTGGGACAATGTGTATAGCAGCCAGCTGCAATTCCCTTCTTTAGGTGCTTCCATCTGAGCTTGTCATTCACACTCAAGCTCCCTTCACACTCAAAGGAAAGGAAAAGATACTTCTCAGTAGATTTTATATCCTAAAATATGGATTTCCACTGACATGTAAGGTGGATGTCTAGGTTAGACACCGATGGCTACACTGTATGTCTAACATTTAGGTAGCTGAATCTTCAAAAGACTAAGTAAACTATTACCAGTTTGTTTTTATTCTCTTCCCCTGTATTCTTCACGTGGAGAGCTGGATTGTAAGAGAGAGAAGATACAGATAGACAAAGTACATGCAGCCCTGAGAGCTCCAACTCCACTACTTGGTGTTTTAGAAGAGTTCGAATATTTAATCTTATAAACATATTTAATAATGCATAATTTAAATTAATATTAAATAATACAAAATATTTTAAAATAGAATAAATATTTCACAGTATTTTACAACGAGGGTGGTGAAACACCTTCAACATTTTACAGCAAATGAACTCCTCTTAAACAAACAAAATGCTGCATCACTCAACTGGTATTACTATCTACCCCTAGCCACATGAGTTTCTTTCTGACTTTTGCCAGCTCTGAAACCAGCCATACAATTAGAATGACAACAGCTATGCCAGATGGTGCATACAAAACTGGAACAAAGAGGTTTAGAAAAGCTAACTTTCCAATTTTAAAACAAGACTCTAATAAAAACATAAGGCAGTACTTACTGCCTTACATTTACCAAACAAGTACTCAGTACTTTTTCACCTCTAAAGCTTAGCCCATAATCTGATGTACATTCAAGGAAGAGTATCAAAACCACCTAAATTTTGAAGATCAGGGCATTAGGTATTGAAGGCAAAATCTCAATGTGTCTATTAAAGGATTAGAATATTCTTGGACCACAGTTCACAAAAAACTAGTGAAGAGTGCTAGAACCACTTGCCTTCCTATTGCAGTCTTGCCCAAGCACCTGCTCTCACTTTCAAAGATTGAGTGCTAGACTAGATAAACATTTGATTTTATCATCTGCAATCAAATCAAACATTGTGTTGCTCTCACATAAAAGTGAAATTATTTCTGAATTAACATGTTGACCCAGTATTTTTCATTTTTCAGGATACAGGTATAAAAAGCATTAGAAAGAGGTATAAAAATAGCCTTTTGTCCAAACTGGTACTAAAATTGATATTGTAATCATTTTTGAAACTTTCTTTATCTACCAATTTTAATTACCAATGACACCTGCTTGTTGTGCATAGTTTCTACAGCTATGCACCACCTGTGTTTAACAAACTTATCATTGCAATGTCCTCCTGATATGCAAAACTAATATTATCCATATCATACACATGTGAAAGATCTCCTGTAACATCTACTAGCAGGGAAGTAAAAAGCCTTCAAAATCCCGTACTGAGATTGGCCCCACTTGCTTCTCAAGGATTATTTTTTAACTGGGGCTGTGTGTTTTTAAAAGGTACCCACCAGAATCAAGACTTCCTTTCACTTAGCTCTGTACAAATAAACTAAAACCCTACCCAAAAAGTTTTTGGATCTAAGAATTCATTTCTGGGTTTTCAGCAGCATTAGCAGATGTTCAGGAACTAAACGCTGCTCAGCTGAAGCATACATTGAAACACTTTCCATGTTTTGAGAGTCTTCCTAGAAAACCACAGGATCTAGGGGAGCCTTGCAGTCTTGCACACAGCAAGCCCCAGAACCATTGGAAGAAAAACGGGTGAGACATGAAACCAGTTCTTTAACTAAGATGCAAAAATTAAAACAAAGCAAAAACTATTGTGTGAAATGCAACATCTTGATAAATGCAGGCAATAGTAGGGAGATGCACTATGCCACTATACCTTACACCTTTTTTCTCTGGCTATTATTCACATCGACAGAATCTTTAATTACTAAAGATCTAGGTTTTGACCTCAATCCAAAAAAGATTGTACTTACCCTACTCAAATTTTCACCTTTCACTGAGTCTTCATAAATTAAAATTTTGTCCTGTAAAGATTTCTTCAGAATATCTAACTTATTTCTATTCCTGGATCCTGTTTTTCCCATTTTAGAATGGTGCTGTAACAAGATGAGCAAAAATGCTTTATTTGTAAGAGGTATATGAGGATGTTAATGTTAAGATTATTACTTGCTATTATTGGCACATCCACCAAATAATGGAACACTTGGCAAATATGACCTTCCCTGAGAAAGTATATCTGATATGAAGGTGCTGCCTATTCATTCAGAAGATTCACTTTGGACATTCAGACAAAGTTAGAATTTAAAAAAAAAATTCTTTCAAGTAGAATTATATATTCATCCTTTCCATGAAAACTCATAGCATATAAATTTGATTTCAAACAAGCTTTAGCAGTGATAATAAGAGAAGATTTTAACTGATACGTTGTCTCCTCAGCACAGTTAAAAATGAACAAAGAATATTAATTTAAGATCTACATGGTTTTCAACACACAGTCTGTGAATCACAAACGAACCATGATAATATTAAGAAGCACCGTTCCATGTAATCAAATTAATCTTGACCTTTCTATTTCTTTACAAGAATACCAACTAAGTATATGTACTCTTGGGGAAATGATAACATCTGTTCAACTGTAAGGTTTTGCAAAGTCATTTCCCTCCTTTAGTACTTTAGAAACTATTAAGGCCTTGAACTAGGCTAATTCCTAGCACAATTAACCCAGCGTAGTTCACATGTTTAGAAAACACAACTGAACCAAAACAAAGCAAGGGCAAGTCCTCCTTTTAAGATGCATCAGACACAACTAATACGGAAACATTTTTGGCCCCCATACTTTATAAGAACTGAAACCCATTTATAATTCCACAGCTTTTACACTTTACTGAAGGAATTAAACACTCATCCCACGGTTCTTTAAAAATTGCTAGATTTGACAGGCAGATAGATTCCTTGTTGGAAATATTTTTCTAACTTAGAGTATGCCTCATCTTCTACATATTTAGATGTGGGGAAATAACCTCAAACTGTCTGCATACACTTACATGTTTTGGAAACAAGAAACAGAAATCATGCTGAATTTCTTGCCAAGAAAGACCATCTAACTCAGGAACTTTACTTTCCTGAACAGACAAAACAATGTATAAGTTCCTTTTACAGAAACTCCCAAAACTTTCACAAAAGCAACAGAAATACACAGGTGTATGTTAAAAAAACCTATTTATCCAACTGCTGCCCAAACAATTCTCTTTAAGTCCACTGGTCCAAGCAGACAGGAAAAGTGTACACTGCTGTTGCACCTATGAAGAAGCTATGACCCAGATCTGCAGCCAAGGCCAGCAGCCACAGGTCCCCCAGGAAGCCCTTCCACATCCCCACACTGATCCCACGCTGTTCCCACCTGTTCATTGGTCATTGCTAAATTCTGCTCAACTTTCAGCACCTCGGTGTCCCTCTGCTCCACTTCAAAAGCCTGAAGCAAGGTTCTCGCTCTTATCTTGGGCCAAGCCAAGCTGCTGTCCACCTGGGAGAAGCAGCAGTGCAACTCTTGCCTCATTCTAAGCAACTCCTCTTCTGAGAGTGAGAGGGGTAAACTTAGAAGTTGCCTGTTAAAAAAACCAAAGAGCCATTTGCTGTTTAGTGATTTAGGCAATATTGCATAAAACGTAAGGGACATGCACACAAACACTTTACTCAGCAGTGATCATCCTTTTTGGTCTATTTCATATATCAGTTAGTGATTCCACACACAGCAATTCACTGCTCAGCATGTACAAAATACTCTTGAGGATACCTTAAATTCTGCATACAGAGCTTCCTGGACTGTAAAACTTCATTTTCAAAGGAAAAAAGCTTTTGAATATTTAAAAAATAAATTAATATTTTTAGCACATTTCCTATGCATAAAATCCTTACACCTCTTCAGACAATACAATCCCTGAACTTCAGCTGAAATCAAGATAAAAGCTTCCCATAAAGCCTCCCTGTGCTGTTTCCCAGCACTTAGCAGCCACAGCTACTGAGAAAGAAAAAAAAATAAATCTCTATTATAAATGCATATGCCATCTCTTCGATCAACAGGTAACAATGGTTCTAGCTGTTAGCTGTAAAAAGGCACTCCGCAGGCAGGAAAATGCAATATATTTTAAGAGTAATCTGAATTACTCAAGTTCCCATTTTGTAGAAATAAGGTTCTCAACATACATCTCTATGGAACTGATCACTGGGTGAAGCTGAAGTTGACTTAAAAATAAAGCATGCTCAGTTCTGATTAGCCATATACTACACTCATCTTCTTACCTTGTTTATCTTATTTCCTTAAGTATATTTCACAAAAAATGACATACTTTCATTTGTTTGGAAATTTCTTTTATTTCACAAAAAATGTTTGTATTTAAAATATGAACAGCATGCTTTTTAAAAAGTACTTTTCATTGAAAAATATATTATGCTGCATGTTTCATTAGTACTGATACTTTTATTTAATGTATACCAGGCCTATACTGCCTCATCATTTCACTAAAATACTTGAGTTTAGAAATCCTTTTTCTTTCTACTGAATCAGCAAAGAACAGTTAATACATTTTTAATGCATGAGGTTTTTCCCTTCAAAAAGTTGTCTACTTTAAGACAAGACCAAACCATCATTTATAGTATACTTAACCATTTGTCATCTTAGATTCATGGAAGAGAAACCATGCTATAAATCCACATACATAGATATACAGAGAGAGATATGAAATAAAATACAGCAAATAGAGTTTTGCTATATGTCTGTATTTAAAAAGGACAGTAAGCATTAATAATCTTCACAAATATTTTGGACTAACCCATAGTCTCTTTAATAAGCAACAAAAATGACAAGCTGTCATTCAAAATAATGCTTTGTGAAAACTATATAGCAGATGAGAACATAAACATGAGAGCTGGCATCTGTCATCAAAACACCAAAACTGACAGACAACGGACTGGAAAAGGACCATGATGGACTTTAAGGGGCTATTGATAGGGCAGCTGTTGCTGCATTTTTTGGTATATATTTTCCTGAATTTTACTGAAAAAAAACCTCAGCAGCTTACTGCTGCTTCAAATAAAGATAGCATATAATAAATATGGCAGGCACACTGCAGGCTGGAACTGAGTTATTATGGAATTCTAAGTTAGAAACACTGAAGTCTTGCTGGGTCATACAATCTACTTCCATATTCTTGCAGGTCTGCTCTTGGCAATGTAAGCAAAAGATAGTTAGGACAAGCTAGAAAATGCATAAAAATGACTCACAGAAAAGTATTTAAAATGCTGAATAAAATACAAAGCCCTTGAAATTAGAACTAAAACAACAGAAAATGGAATTTTCTTCTTTAGCAAAGCAAATTTAATGGGTAAACTTTGTTTTTATATTCCTGTTATATGGTTTTACAACATGTGGCAGGAAAACTTATTCTGTCTGGATAAAACTGCCCATACAAATCTATTTTGCTTTAAAGAAAAGGTATGGAGGAGAAACTTTTACCAGTGTCTTTTTTTTTTTCTTCCTCCCTGTTCAATCTCTTATGCTTGGTACATTTTCTTCAGAGCCACACAGCTTATTATAGGTTTGCCTGCTCCAGTTGCTTCCCTTAAAGCCACAATTTTATTTTTTCATGTTCCCATGTCTCTAACAATGTCTCTCATTAAATAGACATTGTATAGCAAATGTAGTACTGCAAATATTCAGGCAATCAAACAACCAGACAAAAATGTACTTGAAAGCTAAGAAGAAATGCTCAAAAACATTCCCTGATCTCTCAGGGACCTTGCTGCCCACTGTGAGAGACACAACCACTCCTGCCCACAGCCATGGGCTCTCCTTGTGCAAGGTCTCCCAACCCTGGCAAGGCCACCATCTGCTTTCCCACCTCCCCAGGGTCACATTGTAGCAGGCAGCAATGGCCCTAACACTTCCAGGGGCCAGAACTCCTCTCTGCAGCACTGCCTGTGCCATGATGCCTGTCTGGCTCAGGGCTTGGTGCCAGGGACACTCTGTCCACAGGCCAGAGCAGCCCAGTCTGACATGTGGAGCCATGAGCTGGACAGGCAGATACTTCACCGTGTACTTAGGGACTATGCGGCAATACTGTGCCAAAGCTTAAACCAAACCTGATGAGTAGGGCTTGACTTGTGGCTAGAAGGAATATATTGAACTTAGACTGGGGGCCAATTAGGTCTGACACACTAATTGGCATTTCCAAAGTGCAGGAGCTCAAAGAACAGACTGAGCACAACAATGCAAGATGTGTAAGTGATACCTCCCATGGAATGAACTGAAATATAAAAGCTTTATTCCACATTTTTAGCTTCAAGACTGCTGCTTCCTAGGATTTCCACTGCAGTGCTTACCCAGTGGTATTGCATGGGCTGAGTGCTTGGAAAAAAAAATCAATTCCTAAGTGCCCAACAGAGAACTGATCATTAGGATTTACAACTAGACAAGTGTAAGAACTCCCAGTTCTCTTCTATTTACCATAGTAGCTAAGAAAAGAGTGCAGAGAGATACTTGCATGAATATTGACTGTTCCCAGCTCCTTATTTTCTTTTGCTCCGAGATGCCTGTTTCCAGCTCTTGGCTTAGCTTCTGCCTGGTGAGCTGAAGCAGCTCTTCAGCAGCCATGCTCTTGTCATGTTCTTCCCTTTCAAGCTGTGCATGTTTAACCACCATCTCTTTCTTGTTCTCCTCCACAGCTTCTAGCAGGAACAACTTTGGCACATTGAGCTTGACCAGCTCTTGCACAAACACTCCACACTGAACACGTTTAAGCTCTTCAATGGCTTTCTCTGCTAGGCTAAACAGAAGCTCCTTCAGCTCTTCACTGGCCTCATTGTCAAGCTTTTCAGTAAGTTCTTCAAATTCAATGGTGTGATCACTCAGAAGATTTTTCCAGAGTCTCAGGTAGTGAGAGATGTCATCAGTAGTTTTGAAGGGGTCTTCAAGTGACAGCTGCTCCTTCTGATGCTCTTTCTGCTGATTCATTTACCAAAAGGGGAAACAAAGTTAAGAAAAAAACACATCTTGAATTCTAGCTCCTTAAGTATGAATTTCATAGCGATGCAAAATTTCCTACTTTTGCTTTTCCATGTTCTTGAAACTGCTTTTCAATGTCCAGAGGCTCACCTAGCCCTCAACAGGTTGGCTTTGTGAGCACCTAGGAGATCTGTGATAATTCTATTGTTAGATACAAGGGCTGTGATAGTATGGACTGTTGCTAGATAAAAGAGCTAACACCTAAACAAATGCATCAGCACATGGTTTGACAGTTATTAATTACTGCATGACTAATACAGAATATGGTGGTACACAGCTAAAACCAACTGGCACTTATTTTAAACCATGCTCCTGGCAGTGTTGACCCCTGTTTTAAGAACTAAATTTTATTTTTCAATTAATTCAATTTCTAATTCATTATAAGCTCTATGAAAATAAAAACATGGAAAATAATTACCTTTTGCAGCATTTCCCGCCTTCGCTTGGTAATGAGTTTCTGGCAAAGCTTCTGCTTTTCTTGTTTTAAATCATGATCAAATTTCTGTTTAACAAAATTAATTTCAGCCTCAGCTCGGTCCAGCAGGATTCCCAAACGACTTTCAGGTAGATGACCTGCTCTGTAATAACAGTGTTTGAAGGCTGTTATCACAAACTCTTAAGAGCAAAAGGATATCTGAGGCAATTAGCACTATAAAAAGGCTCAGCAAAATAGACACAAAGAATGATCTTTGTCTCTTTAGCAGTGATACCTGGGAAAATCAAACAAGGAATGGGATAACCAAAGGACAATCTCAGAGATGAGTATAGAATTGAGGCAGTTTGTGACGGTGTAGGGAAAAGAAACGGGAAGAAGGATGGATGGGAAGGACAGACAGAAAGGACGGACAGCAAGGACAGGCAAGTGCAAAACCACTTACATATCAGTTTGTAATGCAATTTATATTCAAATGAGACATTTTAAACCTAATCTATTATGCATATTTATTTTTTTTATTTAATGCCCCTGGAATGCCATTTTATATGTCTTTCACAACTCCTTCTCCTCATTAAAAACAAATCTCTCTTTAAAGTATGCAATCAAATAAAAAGAAAAATTCTTTTTAATAGACAAAGCAGTCATATCCACAAGATACTTATATTCATACTTTCTACTAAATTTACATCAAAAGAATTATAAAAATTTCAAAATAATAGCAAAATTTAATTATCTGAAACAGCAAATTCTCAGTCATAAGCCCACAGTGCTTTCAACTGGAAGTTCAAGACTATGGTCTACCTCCAGTTGCTACAGTATCTAATATCAAAGAAAAACAAGATCTCAACAGTGCTGCAACAGTTAAAAAAATCTCCCCCTCCACAAACTCAAACTGAATTTCAGAACTTATCTGCTATTACATTTACACTACATGTTCCCCAAATCTTTCTTATTCAACAGAAGAATAAGAGAACATCTTAATTCAGATGAGGCTGTGGGACTTTTGTGAGTTATAATTCCTGTTAAGCACAGTGGACTTACAAAATGTGGTGTTGAAAAGGTCAACATGAAACTTAGAATTGAAACCACCAATTCCTGACCTGAACCTTCTAATACCTTCTAATTTACCTATTCAGTCCCCATTTTCTCAAAGATTACAGAGTCAGGACTCAGATGAAGCCAGGGCTTTCAAGGTCTCATTCCAGTGTGATACCTGGCCCAATTCCTGAATTGAAGTTGTATCTAAATGTGGTAAGCAAGCCCTTCTCCAGAAAGGAGTCTCATTTTGGTTTATTAGGATTTACTGCTACTGTGACAACTTAATTCCAACCAAAATCCTCAAAATAAGAGCTAAAATAAAGCAGAAGATTACAAAATTAGCTTGTTTGCACCCACTGCACTGTAACCAGAGTGGCCAGGTCCCATAATTCACACCTCCACATCTTCTGCTCAAGCATCCACAACTATCTGAGCAAGCCATGAAACAACACTCCTATATAATGTATGTGCTGGATAGAAACTCAGATGTGCTTTATCACAGTTATGTCAACAAAACAGATCCTCCTTTTGCAGAGCTTTTTCTTTCATCTGTAAAGAGGATTAAAATACCTTTCAGTATTTTGAGAGTAATCCACCAAGCATCATTCTTGGCCAGGTAATTTCTGCCTTGAATCTAATCAATGTTAAAATTCAGTGTAATGTTAAAAAACTCCCTAACAGCACCAAGGTTTTTTTGGTAACTGTAAGTCCTGCCTCTCCTTTTTGACTGAACGCAAGGCAAAAGATAGGTGGATAAAGGTAATTACTTATGCTGAGGAAGTGAGGAAAGATAAACCAAGATATTATTTTTAACACCTTCATCCTTTCTTGTACTGAGGAAATAAACCCAGGCTTGCTGCATCCAATTAAAATCTCTGTCCAGAGCAGTGAAAAGAGTCTGCAATAGAAAAAGATAGATGTGCTGAAATCACACAGCAAATGAAAGTTTAAGAAAAGACATGCAACACAGAATGATGGGAAGATGATATATAGCTACCTATTTTTAGGATAAAAAAAGGGTCTACAGTGTTTCAGTTGGTTTATTTAGAGATTCAGTATGTCCACAGTTAAAACTGTAAGTGATGCAGCATCCCATCACAGAAGCCTATGTCTGTTTATGTGCCAACTTATTGGTGTCATGGTAATTCCTAAAAGGCTCAATCCTGGCAAGACACCTTCATTTCTGGTTTCCTATAAATACCATACAAAAACAATTACAATATTAGTAATAAAAGATGTCCTAGTCTCAAAGGACTCCAAACAGAAATGAAAAACAAAAGGAGAGGAGAAAGGTAATGAGACAGTATAGATTGTATGATAAAACTGCCTGGTCTCAGCATATCAGAAATTTAATCACTGAAGAAATGTGCAGGCACATATCTTTGAACAAAGAGAATTTTAATGAAGGAGAATACTGTGGTAATGCCAAGGATGTTTAAAGAGAGATCCTCCCAAAGGCAGCGAGCACCAAGGAAGGTACAGAGGTGAAGTGTGTAGCCAGCAGCAGCACTATCACAGGTCATTTAGAGAGAACCCTGACTTCCCTATATTGAATGAAACCAACAAATTAAGGAGCAAACACAGAGTAAGAGCACGAAAGTCAAAAGCAGGACTTTGTTTTTGATGTGACAGGAAACCAATGTTCCAGAATGCTGGACCCCAGCAAAGGAGAACTGTTTCATGAAAGCTAGAAAAGGAACAGGAGCATCACTAAAGCAAAAGGGAGATAGATATGAAGCAAAAGCCATACAGGCCTGAATGGACATGGAGGCAGAATCACATCATTATACAGAAACTACAAAGAGAGAACTTGCATGACTCTGCCCATGCTACTCCAGCTACATCAGGATTTCACCTGCTGAATTGGCTTCTTGCTGTTGTCCAGATCACAATTCATGTAAATAATTCAGGGCAATAAATGCCCCCCATACATAGCAGAGTGCTACAAGCAGAAAAGGTTTTAAGAGATTATTAGAAAACTTCATACTGATGCATTACTGCTGACTTCCACAAATGTCCAGCCAATACATTGCTGGAAAATTACTTTCTATGGACAAGGTCCATATAAATGGTGATAATTAAGAAGAATGAGACAAGCATAAGGTGCCTGTTTTAATCTTCTGACCACTTTAGAAAACACACAGGAAATCCTTGAGGTCTTAAAAAAATTTAAGTTTTGGGAGAAATTTATAAAGGAGCTTGCAACTGTTTGTACCTAATGAGACAGAAGAACTGAATTAAATTTTTAAGAGACTGAAGAAGAAAGAAATTTCTTGTGAACAAGAAGATACTGGCAAAAGAATAATACAATGTTTTTTACCAATGTTATAGTTTAAAACCATCAAGAACCTTGCACCTCTGTTGATAGCAAGAACAACCCAAGATAAAAACTGCCTCAAGTACTGCCCTTTTGCCCATTACTCTTTAAGAAAAAACAAAGAGCCAATGTAACCATCTTTCAAACCAGATTATATTTTAAATATACAGATTATATTTTAAATTCTCCTTTCCCGCTTTCTGGTCCTACAGTCCAGATTTGATTTTCTAAAGACACTGAGCACTCAAAAACTAGTCCAGACAAATGGGACATCTTATTTAAATACAGCTTGAAAATTCTGGCTGCTCATTTCATTTAAAATGTTCACAGCCCTCCCTAGAACTGGTTTGGGTTTATTTCTCTTTTTATAACATTCCTTTCTAGCCATACAGAATCTTTTTCATGTCAATTTGAAATTGCCTTGCTATTTGATAAATTTTAAACATACTATTAAAGCTTCATTTTTAAAAGACTTCTCCCCTCAATATCTATCTGCTGGTTTATCACTGCATCTATCTGTGGTATATCTAATCTACATATTTTCTCTCTTCTCCATTTAAGTTTTGTATTCTAGAATTCCATTTATAACAGTAAGTTTAAGGCACTCTATTATAAAGCTGGACAAAACAGATTAAGACAGAGCTGTATCTATATTTAGCAAGCAGATTCAATGGTAAAGTGAAATAAGAGGATACTATGGTTATCAATTTGAAGTACTGTTCAGACCGGACTGCTATTGCTGCTCAAATTTCAGTGCTCCAATTTGTAAACATTCCCAAAATCACTTTCTAGTTAGAAACTGAAATACAAGCCTATGTCATGTAATTATGAATTTCTCATGAGTTATACTAGGCTATTTCAGTTTGCCTGTAGAAAATAAAACAGTAGCAAATAAACTGATATACTACATTCTGGAGCTTAATAATTGCACGACCTAAAGAATGAATTATAAGAGTTTGACCAACATTTGTCTGAGAGGAATTACTGTGGCAGCAGGTGTGGGAAGTTACAGAAAAATAACTAGCTCTAGGCCCAGAAAGCAAAACAGGATTGCTTCTCTACAAATGATATTTCTAACTAGTGGCACATGTCCTATGTCCACAGACAACCAACCAATGCATACTCTGAAAGTTTAATAGGAGAGTGCTAGAAAAATTAATTTTTCATCTTGGTAATAATACTTGCTGCTTTTGGAAGTCTGGGGGGTTTTGGAAGGTTTTTTAATACCTTTTATACATTTTTGGGGATGAGACCCATGAGGTCTTTGATTAACTAACACTATGCCTTTCCTCTCTGTTTTATAGTTGATTTGTTTTGTGGCTGTTATGTGCAATAATAAGCACTAAACAATGGGTGAATCTGATTCTTCCAGCTCGAGAAGTCCCAGTTGTTCACTGCAATGGTCACACAGTGAGGTTCTCACAAAGGCTTTTCACAAAACCATATCTGTGAAAACATCTCAGACCTTAAATTACAATTCCAAAGAGAGGTATGAATTGATGGAAGGAAACTCTCTGTGAAAGACATGTCTGAATTACATTTCCTATTCCACATCATCTTTGTCTTTGAGCCACACAGCTGCAGACCTTAGCAAAACAGTGCAAGACTATTGGAAGAAGCTCTCTCCAACCAATGAATCTGGGGGCTAAACTCAGGGTGATTCAAGCTAAACTTAGGGTATGATTCCAATGAGGCAGAACACAGGACAATCAAGAAGAAAAGCAAGGAATAGATACCTAAATACCCTGATAAATTATTTTGTCACATCAACAGATCCAATCTTTGGTAGCTTTTAACAGACTTCCTGCTTCCTAATACTAAATTACTTTTGAATTAAGTTAACATTATGGAAGAAAAAACACACCATAAAGATCAGTGTTCATCTAGTTCTCTTAATGCACATTTCACATATTGTCAGTGACTGACATCTCAAATATACAAATAAAGCTGCATGCACAGGACCAACAGCAGCAGTGCTAGGTTGTTCTCCTGTACACTGACATATTTTGCTGCCCTGGCAGGCTCCATATGCCAAACTAACACAGTTCCCTGGGTGGCAGCACGATGTCTCTCTCAATGCTCCTCACAACCACACAATTGAAAATAACTATGTCTCTGTGTGTCTGCTGAGTCACCACTTCTACCTCTCTACCTTGATTCTGAGTATCCTATCACAGAGTACTCAGTCAGCCTGGGTCTGGTATAGCATCCCAAATAAATTAAATGCATGTATTACAACAGTCCATTTCCAGGTCCACTTTTTACTTTCCTGATATCTACCTTTTAATTCCCTCCAACAGGTGTATTCACTGCTAGTCAAAATCCTCCAGTTAAATTATTAATAAACTTAATCTTCTTTCTTTGGAAAATATTCATTATTTCCAGCTTGAAAAGAGAAGCTGTATGTCCAGCTCCTCAAACATATTCAATCACAAGTGAATCAAAATTGTTATTTTCTCTTAAATCCAGATATTTGTGCATAAAGCATGTAGACAAATAGTCTTCACTGGTTCATGTTGCAATGGACTCTGGCATGAGTTTTCACATGATTGATGAGTATTTATACAAATAATGGATGTATAAAGACACTGAGAATCTTACGTGAGTCTGGTTCCCACTGAACTCAGAATTACTAACAGATACTACATATGTTTCTACCAATTCATCTCGGTGCTGCACAAACTGGACACAGATAACAAAACCTCACCTTAGCACCTGCTGGGATTTAACTGACAAAGTCAACCAATTACAAAATATTTTCTTAGAATTAACAGAAAGATAACATTTTTATGCACTTTTCCTGCTAGGTAACACAGAAAACACTAGAAAAAAGACTTTCAAAGAGTCTGTTGTCTCAAGGTAATGTAGTCAAATGGCTGACAAGGAAACAGTTGAGTTCTTTACCTTTCCGTCTTGTTAATGAGACTTGATATCTGGGCTGCTGTGGCATTTATAAGAGCAGAGACACGAGAATCCCTTGACTGCATCTTTCTTATAAGATACTGTCTGTAAGAAAATCTTTTATTCAGATGATATTTCTTGCAAGCTTGCAAAAAATCCATTAGCTCTTCAATGTCACCCTACAGGAAAGAATTTGAACAAATGTGGACATTTAATTAGATGTAATGCTAATTTTGGCTAACACCTGTGAGTGTTATCCAAAATATTCAGACCAGATTTGTTTGTTAATAGGGCAAAGTTAAAAAAATTCTACAAGTGTAAAACAATAAGCTCGTATCAACTTAACTCTAATGATCACATTAAATGATTATGGTTATTTCAACAAAACAAAATAAATAATGTGCAGAGCTATTGGCCTGATAACCTCAATACTTTGTGTGCTCTCCTGAACAGTTAGTGCACATCCTGAGTGCCCTGAGGTCATTTGATCAGATATTCACAATTACATACACATGCAACCCTGCCAGTGACAGCAGAACTGTTCTTTACTATGTACTGTATGACTACATAAAGGGTCAGATTTTCAAAGATGTCTGTAACTTGGCTTCAAAGCCAACTCTTCCATGTATGTTGAGTCATAGGGAAAGCGAAGTCCACTGCACACAGGCTGGCTTAGAAGTTCCCCCTTCCAACAGCGGTGAACAGGAAGAGTTTAGAAACCTACTGATGGGTCTGGGCAGAGACCAGAGTTAGGCACACAGGGCTCTATAGCAGACATTCTGCTAGTATAAATAGCCAAGACAAGGTCTGCTAGTTACACGACCCATGCCTGAGCAGCCAAAACACAGTCAAACCTTTTTTCACTTGCTCTACCTCTCTGACCTGGCTGCTTAACTATCCTCTGCACAAAGTGCTTGCTGCATCTCCCTCTGACAGTGGCCCATGTGTAGCTTCTGTACACAAGGTTGTGCATCAGGTTTTAGGAGTGGGCCTTACATGTTCTGACACCTACTTTCCAGATGTTGCTTTATAACCTCCCCCCTCAACCAGGAGGACCACAACAATCACACTCTTCCTCAAGAAGCAGCCAGAAGAAAAATTCCCAGAACTTTTCTAATCCAGAGCACTAACTTTCAACACAAATGGAGGAAAAACCAAACAAACAAATAAAAGCAAACCATGAGGAAACAGCTCAAGCTATTCTGTTGCAAGAGGTTTAAAATATAACTGAAAGCAAAACTTAAGTCCTGAACATACTCTTCATTAGCACCTCTTGATCATATAACTTGGAAATACTCAACCCCTCTAAGTACATAATCATAGTACTTCAGACACACCACAATTTCAGTAATCTACATATTTGGACTGGGGAGCTCAGTACATCTTCTGAAGTAAGAGCACTTGATGCCTAGGGGGTTTGGAACATGTGTATATACCTCAAGATACAGTTGTGTAGATGTCTAGATGTGCATAATGAATGCATTATAATTTTTTAAAATACTTTCTCTGAAAGTGATAACATTAATCCTGAAACATTTCTCGAAAGTTACTGCACGTTTGTATTCTGTCTTTAGGTTAGGAATGGAAATACCATCCTATTACCTGTATTTTAGAGTAACCTTCCACTAATGTTTTAGCTGCTTCCACCTTCAGTTCTCCCTTTGAAGTGGCATTTGTTATTTGTGTAAAAAAGATAGTGTGGACCTCCTTTCTTTGGGTAACAGCCAGCTCTCTATAAGCCTTTGCAAAATATTCCTCCTGTTTTACGAAAAGGAACCTCTTCAGGCAGTCCTGCTCCAGTCTGTGAAGTTTGTCCAGAAGACTTCTGTATTCTATAGCAGGCTGCAGAAAAGAAAGAAATAAATACATCAGAAGTAATTTTCAGAATTCAACATATTTTAAAGTATTAGTGCTACTAGTTCATATAAATTTTATAAATACTTTAGTTACTGTCATTTCAGGTTTATATGAAGGTTAATATTGAATCAGTGTACACTTTGCATAGTTTTCACCTGCTTGGATGGCAAAACAAGGTTGTACAGTTGACAGCCTCTAATCCAGATACCACTTCCAAGGCATAATAAAGTCCTTTTAGAATTCACAAGTCTTATATAACATAAATTATATAAAATGCCATGAAATTCAACACAAAGACTATATATGAAATTAATTTTTTTAGGTTTCATCAATCCTGAAATCCTATTAAAATTAAACAGACTCAGACTCATATAACACATACCAATTAAATAATAGCAAGCATAATTTTAAAAACAACATAAATTAGAAAAAAATCCTATTATATTAAAAAATCTCAAGAAGTTTTTTATTATTGGTGACCTACTTTAACCATCAGTTTCTACAAATTAATACAAGCGCATTGTTTTAGACTGACATTTACAACCATGAAGTAGAATTAAATGGCAATTACTTTAAAAGCTTCTTTGCCAGAAATACTCCCTCTTAGTTCTCTAGTAAGACTTACATATTCATAGTTTTAATCTCAGATGGCATAAAGTCATTATAGAATCAAAACATACATGTCCCACAGAGCAAAGAATGCTCCTTATGCCAGCAGAGCTACCTAACAGTCACAATGTCAGTCTTGTTCTAAATTTCACACCAATTATCTTGAGGAGAGCTGCCCTCCACACTTATTCCCAAGAGACACACTGCAGGCAGCAAATAATTAATCAAAAAGGCAAGGAATATAAATTCTATGTTTTGGCTGAGAAGGGGAGGAGGTTATTGCTCTAGTTGTTTTCCACTGCTATCCCTTGGGTGTCAGTACACCTGCTGCCCAGGAGAATGGCTGCGAGCCAACCCTCACGCTCCAGAATGCTTTTCTGGACCATGTGCTGTGGCACGTATTAAACCAGGTCCTTCTACAGACAGAAAAGTCAACAGTAACAGCAATGAAATGGTAAATGGATCAGGACAGGTACTGGACTGCCCTTAATTGTTTGCTTGACTCCTACTATTCAGGATTTTCAGTACAAATCAGACTGAACCAACACCAATACATTTCTTACAAAGCAAAGCCACTTTGATGAGAGTATATTTACTGTGGGTTCACACACTGAGTTTCAATCAGGCCCCTCTCTCTGCAAAGGCAGGACTTATCTCATTGAAGTCTAGGCTCCTTCTACATCCAACAGAAGGAGAAAGTCTCCAGCAGAGTACAATTCACCCCATCCATAAGAAGGTGTCCACAAGTATCTCTTCCTTCCCACCTCTTGGGTTTCTAGCACCTCTAGCTCAGGATAGGCATATCCTACAGGTATGGAAAGCTACACCAAGTCACAATTTAAAATCCACCTGGAAACATCAAAGAAATTCTACTGGCTCACTAGCCTTGTGCCATTAATTTTCTCTATACAACAGCCTGATAAAACAAAGTTCTTCCTGAGAGCCTCAACATACTGGAGTACCTTTAATGGGTCACACTCTGCAAAAAAAAAAACAACTTCTTGTGTCAAAACTTTAATCATTAATCGTCATAAAAGATCTAAACAATTTTGGGTATGTGATATGCAAATACTTGTGGTCAAGAAGCAAAGCCCAACTAGTAAGTCACAAACTGCACTATTCATTCCCACCAAGTCACCCTCTTAACAAACATGAAACATCAACTTGGGGCATTTTGGCATTTTAAGCTTATGGAGATTAAATATTCAAAACTTACCAAAATCCTTCCAAGCCACAGAAGTTGTTAATAAAGAAAAAGGGTGGAGGGAAATCAGTTTTATTGTAAACGTTCAATATACTAAAAAAAAGACATGGAAGACCAGAGCATTGAAAGGAATCATACTCTGACTTCAGTTATTTATTTATTATAGAGAGGCTATTTCCAAGAGAAGTCTACTCCTTGCTCTGTCTACAATACGGATTGTTCTGCTTGCCTTCACTCATTTCAGTGGGAAATCAGCCTTTGGTTGTGCTTATATTCTAATTTTCTTCATAAATACAACATAAATATTTGAAGCTTTTTACCTAGACTGTAAGGTTTATGATGCAGGGAGCTTGTTCTGCTCTGAATGTGCAAAATACTTCACATAGTGTTTGAAATCTCAGAAAGTGCTGCAGTAAAATACAGTAAATAAAAATACACCACTTTGCAACAGCATAAACAATTATAAAAAAGCCCAAAACAAACAGGGTAATGACAACCCTCTGTCTTCAGATGTCACAGATTCTCTTGAGAAAAATTCATTTCCTGGTGAATTAAACACAATCTCATTAATTACATTAATTAATTTCATTAATTAGTAACAACTACCCTGATTATGACATCTGAATTTTTTAACACATTTAATTGTAGATCTTTACCTTTACTCTTCTAGGAGGATAACTAAGCTGTTCTAGTCTAAAAGAGAAAACATCTCCATAAAACTACATATGATGCAAAATATCTTTGTTTAAAACCAGATTTACCTTTTCATTAATTTTCTTCATTAATTCCTCAGCCTCTTCATTTGCAGCTCGTGCTTTTTGGCATTGAGCTTCCATTGTCTTTCTAGTTTCCAGATCACATTCAGCTGTTAAAGCCACCATCTTCCTTTCATACTCCTCTTGAATCTCTTCCTCCATGGCAAGAAACTGCTGTTTGAAAACTGAACTTATCTTCTTCTCCACATGAGGAAAGAGGCTGTGATTTAAGACCATGTTCTTCAACATCATAGCAATCACTTCTTTACAGATCTGCATTCGATTGGCCTCCAGATCAGCATCTGCCCGTGTCAGGCTGGCAACCTCCAAACTGTGCAAAGGTAATCAGGACTGTTAGAAACGGCAGATTATGGGAAATTTCTGTCAGAAAACAAGATCCTTATATCTAGAGCATTCAATCTCTAGATTGCATCTAGATTCACACAATACTGGGTAATGAAATGGCAGTCAGAGATGTGCAGGAATATCACAGTATATGAGTTTATTAATGATGACAAGTAATCATTCATTAAACAACAGGTTGAGTCAACTTCTATTACAGCAACTTTAATGAAGTATGTCCACACTTCTATTTCCATTTCAGACAGAAAAAGAAAAATATTTTTAATATTTTACTAATACTCAAAACATTCCTTCAGATAAAACCCAATAGAAATGTCTGATACCACCCCACCCCCCCAAAAAACAAACAAACACCCAACCCACTATCTCTGTTCGGAAGCAGATCAAATGGGCACCTAAATAGACTATAAATTTTACTGACTTTTTAAAATAGTTCTAAACTCACGGACCCATCTAGATTGATACATCACTGTTTCATATTCTTGGCTGGTATACTCCCTTCTCTGCAGGGAAGAGGGGACACTTTCAATTTCATGCTGATACAAATAAAATAGCTGGTATCTGGCTCTCATGAACATTACTAGAGTTCTAGAAAACAGATTAAAACCAGACGGAAATAAAAGAGCTTTTAGAAAATGCAATATGTCATGTTGCATATAAACACATTCTCATTTATCTGTAGAGTTAAATTTGAATTATAATAATTTGAATTTCATATGCAAAGGAACTACTCTACTCTAAATTCTACACCTGAACTCAATTCCACACTGGAAAATTCAGTGGGTTTTGTTCCTGCACGTCAAATTACATGAATACACAACAGTGTATTCTTCTCTGTGTGGACCATGTATACACAAATTTCTTTGTGACCTAAAAACATACTTTTAGGAGCTTAAATCCTTTTTTTTTTTTTTTTTTTTTTTTTTTTTTTTTTTTTTTTTTGCTTAGGCTAAATTATTGGTCTAGTTTTTCTACAGAAAAATCTCAGAATAAATTTCAAATCCATAGCAAAGATCTTGGTAAGTCTTGCAAGAGAGTAGAATGATATTGCATTCAGAATCATATAAATGAAGGCATGCAAATCTAGAAACACTTTGCTTTTTTTGTCAAACTTTCCTTTCCTTACGAAAGCAAGTAAAGTTTAATTAAAAGTAAACCAATGACATATCATCACTGCCTCCCTGATAGCACAAGAGATGCATTCTCCCCATCTTGAAATTGATGGGATGGAATTGTTTTCTTACAATGACTCAAATACTTGAAGTATTTGGGAGACTAGCTTTGAAATGTAATCATCAACCAGACTGATTTTCTGTTGCAATTTCTCAAAACCACAGAAACACACTGATGATGGCTGTCCTGATCTTGGTGATCTGCCACAGGGCTGGCTGGTTGGCTGCAGCTACTAAACCTCCTCCATTTTACCCCCTCTTCCTTATGTACAGGAACAGAAATTCCTGCAACTGAAGCACCATAAGCCTGAAACATTTCTCACAGTAATCTGAAGATCCTGTAAGAGCTAATATTTACTATAATATCCCCAAGGCAACACAAGCATCCAGCTTCTCTGTCCTGTCTACAGATGGACACTGCAGCTGGAGGTACACAGCTTTCTGGGGTAACATTTCAGCTACATTCATGGTAAAGAACCTCAGGGCACTGATCCCTGGGGAGAGTCCTTCTTGCTCCAGGACAGAGGGCAGGTGATGCTAGGATCAAGGTAACAGGATGCTGAAGCAACACAGCAGATACAGATGTGTGTTTTCTCTTAAGTCATTTTGCTTACAGTCTCAGGACTTTTGCTGACACAGCCAGCTATTATCAAGCTGTTTGTGACAACTTGAAAAAAATAAGTGTTTCAGAGTTGTGTAAATGCACTTAAACAAAAACAAGGAATCAGAGGATGGGAGCTTTTTTCTACAGTCTTTCTGTAATGACTGTGAGGCAGTGGTAGGAGGCTTTCCTTCATAGATTCATGAATTCATTATTACCCTGTAAAATCCAAGCCACCAGATTTATTTTTCTGTTTTACTTCCTGCTTTAAGTTCAGCAGCTCTACTTTAATTGAGGCATATCTGTCTTCTGTGAGAAATATCCTGGCTTTCAAGCATCCCCTAACAAAGAACTAAATATTTTAATCAATTGTTCTACTAGGTAATTTCTCCAAAGAATGCCTCATCCTCAGAATTTTATTAGTTACAACTTTCAACTCTCTTTGTTTGCTGGAACAACAAGTTCCTTAGTCATTATTTTTTCTGTTCTTCAAGCATGCAATGATAGATGGTTGCCCCAGCACCTACTAACCCTTTCTTACTGAGATGTGAAAGACTGAATTCCTCATCTCTCTCCTTGAAAAGTAACATTTTACAGCTCTACCACATTATTATATAGCTCATAACACATAATTTATTCCTTATCACAAATACAGGGTTTTTTTAAAGCACACTTCAAAGAAGATTAAAGCTATTCCTCACCCACCTCCCTGTTACTTTTCCACTCTTCATCAGTGATCCCAAGAAAGAAAACCAAAATGAAACACCATCAGAACATTTCCTATTACCTTTCCCTCAATCTTCCCACAGCACTTCCTCCTACTTGATGCAAGTCATTACAGACTTAACTTGATTCCATTTCCAGCAAGATTCCCACGCTCTTTTTCACCCTCAAGGAGAACTACAGTACCCCAGTAACTCCACATCATGCAAAATGCAAGAGGAGCAATGATAATAATCACCTGATGCTGGTGTACCAGCAAGTGAACAATGAGGCTCCTAAGATCTCAGGTGTATTTAACCTGCAACTCACACTCTTCATTTTCCTGACAGCACATTGGTGAAGAAGGCAATGGAAGAGAAGTTTATGAACTGTTCCACCAAACCAATGGTAATAGCAGAGAGAAGAGTAATTACAAGCCAGCTCTCCCAGATCACGTCTTCGAAGATAGCAGCCACACCATCACCTTCTGGCAGCGGCAGCTGAACAAATGTTGCGGCTGTAAAAACTTGAAAGCTCCCTTCCATCTGATGTGCTCTACTTCTGGTCTGTGATCTTCATACAGCAGCCAGCAGAAATGAGACAAGCTCATCACACACATCAGAAACCTTGCTTCAAGCTCTTTACTCAAAACAGAGAGGTTGAGGGTACCCCTAGCATGCTGCATCACACCAAGAGTCAGTAAAACAGAGGAATCCTGTACATATAATAAACTGAATGCTTTAATTTGCTTTCATTCAAGTCCCTCAGAAAAACAATGTTTACAATCAACCAGATTAAATGTTTAACGTCACATAGGGAAAAAAAATTCTAGCCTGACATATCGTCTCCTCAAGCCAAGGTACATTTAATAATTTGCTTTAAATGCTCTGCACTCTGCTTGTTACAGCAACTGATGTTTAAAAGGTCTTGGCTCACTTCCTGAGCATATTCAGCATCATAGAAACATGAAAGCTAATGAAGTACAGGTAGCTGATGGCAACCTATTCATGAAAAAGATGAAAGCTTTCATTGGACAAAGCATGCAGAGAAAGGATGAGGACAGTACAAAAGGCAGGTAGCACAAAAGGGTGGGGGAAGGAAAGGTGAACAGACACATAGAAAATGAAACTTCAAACAGCAAATGTAAAGCTTTTTCACTCACTTGAAGAGAAAGAGGTTTTAAAAATCTGTTAGAGAGATCTGGAAGGGGAGAATCCCAGATGCCAAACACAGAGATGCAGAAAGAGTGCCTGAGCAACTGATGCCTTCCACAGACCTAATGAAAGAATACAGGAAAGCAGCTGAGGTCAGGAAACCAACTATAGTTAATTCAAAAAAAGACAGACCAAAACACAACACACTACAAAAAATGGAAACCTCTCATTAACAACAAAGCAATTGTGTCTTTAAGTCTTATTGTTCAAATTACAGGCCCACTGAGAGAATTTTTCAACAGGAGAACTAGTAACTGAATTTAACAGTCCTAAAAATAACTAATGGCTTTCAAACACATCTAAAAATTAATTCTGAATTTATAAAGATAAGAAACTACTGTGACACAACTTTCTGAAGTCTAAAAGGGAGAGAAGCATTAAACAAATTCCCCTTCGATGACATTTTCTCATCAAAACACAAGGGCAGAATGACAGAAAAACCTGTCATTCTCAGAAGGCTCATCTCTCCTCTGCCAATGGAGCTAATTAGTAGCACATGTATTACAAAAATATCCAGAGAAGACTGGAGCTCTGTGGTAGCTGTTTCTGTAAAAGAACTGCTTCAAATATACAAGGCTCCTGAAAACCATGTAATTAAGTAATTTAGAGCCATTTGTGGACACTTCTTCTGCAGTTTCCACTTCAGCAGCGACTCAGAGCCCCAAGGCACAGCAGCTGCACCAACTCCTGATGGAGAGGAGAATGGAAAGAGGGAAGGACAGACAGACAGATAAGCACCCCAGCCCAGTGGCACCAATTGTTACAGCCAGAGCAGCACATGTCCTGTACTCATAGTCACAGTGACAATGGGACAGCTGCAGTGAGGAAAGAAATGGGAGGACAACATCCAGACATTATGGTCCATGTTGCCTTGTCACACTTCAGAGGAGTGAAGACTGAGAAAGAGTCAGACAAGAAGAATCACAAAGAAACCAGTTCCTGCAGTACTGGCTTTAGTCACAGTAAACAAGAAAAGCCAATTTGAGTGTAATGGGCATTAGAGGTCCCAAAAGCTGTTGATGCGCTTTGTTTCACAAATTATCCATTTATTGAGTAGTTAGTAACACAGTATCAGTAAGCTGGGGTGTCTTTTGGTTTTTTGTCTGTTTAGTTTTTTGTTGTGTTTTGTAGGTGGTTCTTAAAAGCACCATGTCAATGTGACCCTTCTCTGCAGCCCCATACCTTCCTCCCCTCAACACCTCCCTCCTTTTTTCCTTCCTCTGCATTCCATGCTCTTCTGCTGGGTCCAGTCTCAACAGAGGCTGTAAACACTTCAGGGCTGGGATTTACACAGCTGCAGCACAACAAGGCACAAACCTCTGCAGGAGACTCAAACTGTAATAAAGTAGAAGCACAGGCAATGGATGAGGTCTGAACACCCACCAACAGCTACTGACTGCCCAAGCCCAAATTCTTCTGGAAGTCCTGTGCCAGAGAGGGATGTGCTGCCCTTCCCTGGTCCCTGCCTGCTGCCAGGCTGTGTTAGCACAGTCTGAAGATGCTCTGTGATACACCAGTAGCTGTACTGGCCTGCAGCCAGCACTGAACTGGGGGAGTTCATCCATCAGTCCTGTGGCACTTACAGAGCCAAGCGTGAGCTCAGCACAACTCAGGCAGCAGCCTACAGAGAATAGAATCAGATCAGTAAATGAAATTGCTAAGAAAGGTACATGAGGACTATCTAAGGATGCTTTCACAAGGGTAAGTCACAGGTTAAGTTCAGCTTTCCAGAAGTCAGAATGCTGACAAAATCAAAAACAGGATTCCTGATAAAAGCCAAGAAATAATAATCAAATAAAAAACTGAAAAAGATGAAAAATTGAGATGAGAGACCAGAAGCTCTTCAGAAAACAAAGATTCATGAAAACCCAATAGATAGATAGAAAGCCTAAGCATTAGATCTGGCAGTAGTTACACCTATCAAATTCTCCACAGCAATATGAGGAGAGTATTTCAACTCTTACAATTTATATGTTTAGAAAACATTTTTAAAATACAGCATTCAAGAGGCTGAAGAACCTCTGCACTGCTTGCAGAAAATAAGAAATATGACAAATCAGCAATCTTAAGAAAATAAATTTTAAAAATACATCAACCTACAACATTGCTGTTGCAACACAGTTCAGAAAATTGTTATTTCACTCTTTTGCTCAGAAAAGCAACTATGCAAAAAGAGTATATGAAAGATTCCAATTCTGCTTCTGGTGAAGTCATCACACATTTCACATTTCAAAAACACCAACTTCAGCCTGCATACTAACAAAATAATAAATAAGTATTATTGCTATATACATTATGCATTAATGCCTGAGGAGCTCCCAACTCTGCTATGATCTCCTCAGATTCTTCCGATCTATCCATGCAAGGTGAGTATTCAGATGACAGAAACGGTAGGAGATATCAATCTTCATTAAAAATGATATGGAATAAAGCATCAGGAACAGCACAACCCTCAAAAGGAGACTCTCTTCTGGATGAGATAAATTGTTCCAGGTAGACAGCAGGAATGACCCTTATAATTCTAAACACTTCATAGTTAGCCAACACCAAAGAAAAGTGACGTTTTTAAGATGAAGAAAGATACGTATTTATCAATTTCAAACTATTTGTTTTCTTCAGCTCCCCAGTCTTACAGGCTCCTATCATATATTAAGCAGTTGATCTCTGATAAAAAAAAAGTATAGTTTACACACTTCTGAAGTTTCTAGCAGCATTCTTAACACAGAACTACAGATGCAGGGTTTGGAGCTCATACCGTGAGCATTCACGGCATCTTATAGCAACGTGATTACTATTTAGTTATATTCCTGCATTATACACATTTCACAAAAAAAAGAGTACTGAATATGCTCTCCTTTCAAAAATTATAAACTTCTAATTACATTCTTTCCAAGTTATGAAAAACAGAAATTTAGCTCCTCATATTTTTTTTGTACTAACCATGTAACTATTTCTCAGCATTTTCTGTGTAGGAATATTCAAGTCTAGGTGCTATGACAACATGATCATTCACACCCCATCCCTGTTCAAATCCAGGCTAGATAAGGCCTTGAGCAAGGTGTCCTTGCTTATGGTGGGNTCCCTTAAGATTCTATGATTCTGTGATTCTTACTTTCCATTTAAGTTCAGAGTTGAAAAAAAAATAGAACATTTGCTCCATAGCAAATCAAAATGGCATGTTCAGTAAGAAACACATATTTTAAAAGAAAAATTGGACTTCTAAGATCATGATAAATCACTTTTATTTTTCTGTCATGGCTTTTTGGAGACAGTTTGATCCTGTTCTCTAGCACACTGGCCTCAGTGTCCTCTACCACAGGAAAAAATCAGTTGCAATATACACGTATTACTTACTCATTTACTAAAATAACTGGCAGTATGTATTGCGTATGAGCAAGCAGGTTCAAATTCAGCTAGAGCTTTGACAAACTCAAGGAAGCCCAGCTGTACAAAATGAAGATTAAAAAGAAAAGATATAGTAGCAAAAACACATTTAAAGAAATTAAGTTCCCTTTAACGTATCTGTATCTTTTGAGACTATGAGAATGGTCAAGCTACATCACCCTGGACACAAACCCAAATTGCTCAGCTTTCTTCATGTTGTCCTGTAGACATATAGAAAAAGAGACCCACAACATTTTGGAACATGATCTTCTAGTGTGCACACCAAATACCTGAATCACATAGCTACCCCTCATTAGTATTCACTGCCCAGAAGCCAATATTCAGTAATATACACAGCAAGGAGCCTACTGAGAATAAAAGCCAAGCTATTTTGCTGCATAATGTACATCAAGGATATGACTTATTAAGACAAAATTCACAAAATGAGTAACCAAGAAGCTTCCTTATGAAACATTAAAAGTATGTTTTGTTCTCTAGGCAATCCTCCTGACACTGCTAACTGTCTACACTCCAAAGCTGTCCCTGTCCATAAATATTGAACACATGCTCCTGATGTATCTCCTAAACGATTTGGCATTGTCACTTCCTAAAAGACAGAATAGGTTTATGTTGCAAAGAAGAAAACAACGTGTGGCTCTTACTTTTCAAAGTATTTTTCTCATTTGTATCTGAAAGACCAGAATGATTCCAACCATGACAGTGCAATGAAAAGGATGTTATCAATTTCGCTGGCAAGCCTGTATGTGTATCACATTGACAAAAATGAAACATACCTGCTCCAAAACATGCAGAAGGAATTACCAAGCTAGCATACAAGCAAGACTATGTTGGTAGGCTGAAAATACCTATCACCCTTTCAATCATCTTTCATAGCAGGAATCACTCTAACTCTGGATACCTTTGTGGTCTATCTACAACCCTCACCCTAGAAAAAGGAAAAGATAGCTTAGAAGGTGAAGCAGGTTAGTGAGTGTTGACTAATGGGCATATACTTTATTCACTGCAATGCTCTACCTCTCTAGAGGCAAACAAAATAGAAACTGAGGAAAGAAAAGGAAGCAAAAGACATATGCACTAACTTCATAAAAACATTAAAAAACTTTAGCCCCTGGACACATATTCAAACAAGGATACGAATCCTGTTTTATAGGTTTAGAAATAAACCTGTTATAAAAATAAACCTTTCCAAAGGTTTGCAAGAATATTTACCTTTCTAATCCATAATGTATCTGAAAATAGTTCAGCAATTTCTTTCAACCTAGCTAGATACTAACTATCCCTGAAATAAATTAATACTAAAGTGATTTTAAAAAAAATGTTTGAGCCTGTTCTTCTTAATATTTACAAAATTATCTTCAGTATAAGCCTTCTCAAAGCCTGAGTTGCTATACAGTTATAAAAGCAAGGACCAATGTGCAATTTACAGAGATAAATTCCCAATTATCAGGGAAAGGCAGAAAATAATAATGCTGTTAGTTACCCTTTGAGAAAGAAAATTCCATCCACAGTCCTGTAACTTTTCAGCTTCTACAGATTTATAGTTGCATAATACTGCCTTTAACCTCACTTACCAGGAGGTAAGACTGCATAAACAACATCTGCTCATCCTCACTTAAGACCTTTCTGTAAAATTAAGCTGAAGAACAGATGACCTTTAACAGTGGCATGTTTCTGTCAAAAAGCCTTTCAACAGTTATCAGGAGTGTTTCTGTGCTCCAGCAAGTGGTCCCACCAATCACAGGTACATGGTATCTTTCTGGCAGCACTACAAACTGCTACACCTTAGATTCTAATCCAGCTGTTTTCGAAATACACTTCTGAACAATAATGCAGGCACTCAGCAGGGACTCTCTTTTCTAGGACAAAAGCCACCCAATTGAAAGCAGAATGTGTTAAGCAATGGTAGAATACTGTGTTTCAGTATTTTCTTGCACACCAAGAAGTTTCCCTTCATGTAGTGAACCACAGAAAGACAAAGCAAGGTGTTCATTTGGATTGGAAAACTTCCATGTCTAAGGCCTAGATGGCATTGTGACTTCTACAAGTGAATCAATATGAAATACGATGGCTTTCCATTCCCATTGATGATTATCTAAAACAGTTCAAAAACCTAAGGTAGTGCAGTAATACATGTAAACAAACACTGTAAAAGAAAAATGAAGAGGAGATACTCAAAACATATTCAAAGGTTTGGCTGATGATAAAAATAATAAATGTGATGTAATAGCAGTGAATTCTTACTCTTCTAAAGCCTGCAGCATGTTCCCAGGTTCTTCAAAGGACAGAATATCAATGATTTGGTCATTCATAATTATATCTTCACTAAAGAGATCACCTGAATTAAATTGAGAATGCTCCAGTTTTTGATTTTGGCTGAGATCAGGCTGTACCTCCTAAAAAAAAAAAAAAAAAGAGAGAAAAAATAGCAAACTAGATTATTAAAAAAATGAATGTCTGATCTAATTTTATTGCAGTTTAACTCTGGGTGAGAAGGTTTCTACTTATCATCAAACTGTAAAGCTGGAAAGAGTATAAAGAGGTTGTGCAATTCAGATATGTATCTGAAATCAAACATACTACTTTTATTTCACACTGATCTTTTTTAGTGTATAACTGATCTGGAATACAGATCAAGAAATGGAGAACACACAACACTTGTGAAAGTCATCTAGGAAGTTGTCTTCCACTTCAAACTTTCTAGGTAATTTTTAAAAAAATTGACATGGCATACAAATTACATATGGCAACATTACAATATTATTAAGTGAACAACATGGAAAAACAAATCCTATCCATGATGGAAGTGTCTCAGTTCACAGAGACTTCAGACTGAGGGTTAATAATATTGTGTAAAAAACCCACTATGAATATATGATGCTAGACCAAGCTGGACCTTTTTTACTAATTCATTATCACTATTTCTTTTGTAAAAAGAAACAAGTCACAACCTTTTCATTTAAGGAGATTCATTTTTCAGGCCTAAAAAAAATGAAAGTTACTGATGGTGTAATTTTCAACAACAGAAAGGCTGTAAGTGATTTGTGAGCTACCCTGATCAGTCCAGAGGGATGAGAGACCCACCACCCTTCCAGCAGACAAGGGGTTCAAACCTCTCAGCACACCTCTCTTAGGACTGCCCCAATCACTGTAATATTCTCACTAAGGTCTCTAGTTCCCTCCCAATGAAGTTGTTATACTTTACATAAATACAAAAATAATTAATAGAAGGAATGGCTGGAATTGCACCTACTTCATTAATACCTATCAGATTCTGTATTTTCTTTCTCTGGTGCAATATGTACTGAAATACTTTCTTTCAAACTGGCACAGAACAACGAAAATACTTCATCCTCAATCCCATCTGTTTTGCTCAATCACTGAAGATATTATTGCACATTGAAGAAACTAAGACCAAAATTCAAATCCCTATTCCTAATGATTAGAAAAAAATTTGGACCCAAGTTGCTGTGTTCAAGATAAGCTGTCTACTCTCTTGGCAACTTCTTATAACCCAGAGACATCCTGCTTCTAATTCTGAGGGATGGAGGGGAGGAAGAGAGGAATATGGAAAGAAATGAACAGGCAAAAGGTAATCCCCCTCTGATATAGAGCCAACATCCAGGTACTGACAGAAGTTTTTTTGATCAGGGTATCATTCTTACACTCACCTCTAAATTTGACTGCACTAAAGTTTAGAGGATGTAGAGATTACATTACCTGTGAGCCAAATCCATCACTTGGTGGCTTTTTATTCATCTTCAAAAACTCTTCAGACAATCTTAGTTAGCAAGTTATATCATCACATATGATGAGTGAAAAAATTAAATAACCTACCCTGACAGACAGTACAACTCACCTGGTTTTTACTACAGAAACTCCATTTTAATATTTGGGTTCGGTAAATGATGAAAAAGACAGCACATGTCAACAAAAAGGAAACGAAAAAAGCAATGAAGAACGCTGAAGCACTGATGGCATGGCTGTATAAAATCTGAAATTGAAATATCATTTAATTAAAATGTTATTTTTAATATATATCAAGATCAGATCATACCTGTAATTCAAAGACTGTAACTGTAGGCAAACGGTAAATTATTTTTAAATGGCTTCAGACTACTTCAGGATTTCTCAGTTCTATGTTATTACAACATCTTGATGAATATTTTCAAACAAGTGTGTATTTTCAATAAGTTTCTAAGTCAGCACAGTTTGCTATGTTCACCTTGTCCAAATTCCTGTGTAATTCAAGCAAGAGAACTCTACAGACTGAATTTTTTGGCTTTGATGTTTGGGTGCCCTGTACTTAATAGCCTATTTTCCAAAGCTGCCACTCTCCTAAGAAGTCTCATTGAAATTTCTGGCATTTGATGTTGCTCATAGGCTCTGGAAAGTCAGTCAGATGTTAGCTACTTTAATTAATGGCCATTTCTTGATTCAGTGAAACTGAGTAAACAGCACAGGGAGAAAGTAACAATATGAATTCAGAACAAACATGCAACTGACACCCACCCAATCTATGTGCAACCTTGCAGCTTCTGCATTAGCCTGAGCCACAAACAACTTTGTAGACCTTTCACTTTAGCTCTTAACTTAATCTTTAAATTGAATTGCATTAAAAATTAATTTTTACTTCATGCTCTATGTAGCAAAAGTTAATTCAGTGTTTCTTTAGTTCTATGAGATCTTCCAATGAAAAACATAGCAAAGCTATTAGTATAATGTTTCACAACTGATCATTCTGCTGGGGCTAGGAACTGTAAATAATTAACATGCTGCTTGCAAGCTGGGTTTGGTTTTTTCTTGGAACAGAAACCTGACAGCATTCCACAGAGTCAATGGCAATTCAGCATAGGAAATGATATTCAAACATGGCCCACAATTTGAAAATAATTTATTGCAATTTGACACCTCTGTCACATCAGGACTCTGAGATCCCTCCACTTTCGGGGAACAGGAGATGCCATTAATAATACTAAGGAAAAAAAGCTGCTTTGAAACCACTTCATCATTTTGTCTGAACTCACTTGTATTTGTCTAATTTCCATGCGCTCTGTGAAATTTAAGGATCTCTTGTCTTCTGGGGAAAGCAAGGATCTGGTGAGGCTATGGATTCAGTGAAGCTGGAAAGAAGCTGCTTAAGAAGCTGCTTTTCTTTTGGTGAAGAAAAAGCACTGGCTACGGAATGACTTCGTGCTTTCTAAGTAACAGGTGAGACCCATGGTGGGAGACAGTCAGTCTGCATGAGGGCAGGCAGTTTTGTCTCTGCTTTTATACTCAAAGAAAATGGGCTCTGGAAGGACAGTCCATGTCATTTGGGGGGCTGTCAGTCCAATCAGGACACAGCAGATGCTTAATGCCATCTGAAAGCACCACAGCAGATGGTGCAGGGGAGGTGCCAGAGCCCTGGCTCAAGTCAAGACCAGTGCTGGCCCAGCAGAATGACCTTCAAAGCACAGACACATCAGCAGGACTCAAAAGCCATTCCTTAAGCCAACCTCTAAAGCCATCCCAGCAATGGGAAGAAGCATTACAGGCCCAAGTTTCTTTCAAGAACTGATATGCTCCCACTGCTCTGCATGATGCTGAGGGAAGCAAGCTTCATAAAAATCAGTGTCAAGGAACTATTATCATCTCCCTCATGCAACATGCCTAGATAGGAGAACTTCCCTTCTCACCAGTATCCCAGTCAGCATCGAACTCTCCCAGCAAAGGGCAGAGGCACAAAGTACTGACAGGCCCTGAAGTGCTGTGGGATGACATCTGGCACTTACACTCAGATGAGAAATACTCATATTTTTTTCATTACCCACAAAATTACCTTGTTCCAGGCAACCAAGCACTTTCTTCCAGTGGCACAGAAGAGAAATCCACAGGGTTTGTAAAACTTTAAAGAACAGCATAGTATCTTAGTGTTCAAGCAAATTATGTGAAAGCTGATGGGACCAAGATTGCAGGACACTGCCATGACTACGTAATTAATTCTTCACTTGTCATTCCCAAATACTGTCCACTTAGCCAATATGTGCATTGGCTTTAGCATTTTCATGAACAGGCTTAAATAATTATTTTTAATAAATAAATCTGTGATGGAGAGCATTTATGACAGCTGACAATATGACTGAAATAAAATACATGACTTCTTCTCCAGCTAATCCTAATTTCCCTGCACAAACTGGTTTCATTCCGAAACACCTTATGCCTGGCCACAGCCCAAAGTCAAATATTACGCATGTGAAACCTGATGTGTTAAATAATTTATAAGCTTTATTTTTCAAAAATGTATGGCATTTTCCACACATATTTACCACACATTTTAGTTACAAAGTCTGTTCATTTACTAAGTTCAAATGCAGCTGAGCTAATTTTACCTACCTACGAAACAGTTCACAAGAACTTTCTGAGGTCTAACTATCAAGTTCAAATTGGAAAAAATAATAAGCACAGTAAAAAGGTTTTATGTATAATAACAGATTGCAGAAATTTTCATGGTCAGTTGAGACCAATGTAGCTTACAGTCTTGGCTTAAGACATCAGCAACTGCTGCAAATCAGTTCACACCAAATTTTACAAAAAACATTCATGAGCTTATTTTTCTAACCCAGTCGGCTACTTCATGGTTTACACCTCTGAGAGTTTCAAAAAAATAGGTTTATGGAAGTCCATTTGTAATTCTTAGCTATACAAATGTCCAATTCTTTTAAATATTACTAGGTCTTTATCCAGGGACAATGAGTACTCTACCTTATGTATAGTTTTCGGTCATATCATGTTTAATCATGGCTTTCATTTTAACAGAATGGGCACTTGATCTTCAACTGCAAGAGAGCCACGTCTGGACATGCTATCTATTACAATAATAAAAGCTGAGAAGGCAGAGATCCCAGCAGAAGAGAATACTGGAACAAGAGCCCCTGTGCCCAATCTCCAATTAGATTATTCATTCTAAAGGCAGAGAGAAACTCATGGGACAGGTCCATGGAAGGAATGAGTCGTCTAGTCCTCAGGACCTACTCAGGCAAGCCCTATCCACCAGCACAGCCATGACAAAAATGCTCTATGGTAAAACAAACTGTTTGCTTCTACCTGAACACAAAAAATCCCAGTACTCTTGCCAAGCAAGCCACAGCTTCTTTAAAAATGACCCCTTGCAAGAGCAGCCTGTCAAATTAATGAGAGGCTGGGGGAGAAAAACAAGTTTGGTGAAGGGATTACTCCAGCAATGAAACCGATGGATGAAGTAGAGAGTTTTTTAATAAAAAAAAATATCTAAAAGAATAATACTGCTGCAATCAATGTAACTTTGAAAGTTTATTTGGCCTGTTAAAAACTACTTTTCAGAATTACTTCAGAAGCCAAGAACAGAAAGTCATATTGGAATAATGACTAGTTAAAAAATGAAGCATAAACTACGCCACTCTTTCTGCAGTTATATTTCTCAGGCTTGAATATCAGCATCATACAGAAACCTTTTCTCAGTGGGTGGAGGATACCTTTACCCTTCTGGAAAAATAAAAAGCTTTCTCATGGTGGTTAGGCACAGCAGCAGGTGAGCATAATCCTCATCACAGTTTCCTACGCCTGGACGATTCTTCAAATGAATAAACATGGCAAGGAGCATAATGGCATTTTTAGATTTTCCATACTAAATATTGCTGGTTTAAGACAAAAAAAGACCCTTTATGTTGAGTCCTGTTTTCCTCCTCTTAAAATCTGAGAAGGCAGAACCTGTGTATGATTACTAGCCAATAGCTGGGTGATGAGACACAAGTACATAAGTACACCCCTTAGCTCCTAGGATTTACTTTAGATTGTTCAGAAGTATAAACAGAAGAGTCAATGCAGTACCAAATAACAGAATTTACCTTGGTCTTTTCTTCTTCTGTTATGGTAAGTGATGCTGTCAATGATATGAGATGTGTTTTATTCTGAGAGAGATACAAAAAATTACCTGTATTAAAAAAAATAGCAGAATCCACTGGCAAACAGCCTAGAGTCTCTAGAAAAGTCTCTCCTTAGAAGATTAGCTATACTTCTCATTAAGCTTAAAGCTGAACTAAATCTGATAGGAAAATGCAGTCTACTTAGGGATAACACTAAAAGACATGGAAGCAGTTGCTCTGTGGGCTTCACTCTCCATAACCCAATGCACAAAGTATTACACTCTTCTTTGCCTATAAAATCTGGGTTGACCGAAAATGCATGGAACAGGAGCCACAGTCAGTACATAAATCTCTAATTTTACCATGTTCTGTTTTTTAAGTTTTCCTCTCCACCACTATAGTACCACTCCCATACACATGGAACAGTTTTTCCTCCAAAACCAAGGAGAAAGGCAATTGAAATGAAAATGCATCGGCAGGTTATAATTACATGTAATTATGAAAACCACAGAAAAACCATCAAGCCATATTTAAGAACTGAAAAACTTTACTTTTGCAGAAACCACTTGTCCTGTCTCCTACTCAAAACCAGGCTAATTCCAGCATTTGACCAGTTGTTTCAGAGCCTGTTGCAACAGTCCTCAAAAATCAGCAACAATGGAGATTTCTCAGCTTCTCTGAAAAATCTTTCAGACACAGAAAACTCTTATCATAAAAGTTGTGTTTCTTATGAGCAATGATGTTTTTCCTTTGCTGCAACTTGTTTTTCAGTTAAAAGAAATTACTTTATTATAAAAACATGGCAAAACTTTCAATCTCTCTGAGACTTCAGGAATACACATGTAAGTATGTGAGACACTTATTTCCAGGGCAGATCAATAAACTGGAGAGAAATATGAAAAGCATAAAGAAAGGCTACAAGAAAACAGACAAAAATACTTTACTTAAGGAGGTCTAGGACTTCTTAAGCTATGAAGAATAATTAATGCATTTATAAATTCATGGTAAACCAATCAGAGAGCCTAAGAGTTTCATTTCATTACATGATGGCCTCATTGTTTAGGCAGGCAAGAACCACCTTGGAGACTGTTTTTTTTTACAAAAGTCGTGAAGAGCAGAATAAAATTGTGAATAAAATACCTGAGACGAACTCCTGAAAGTTAGCTTTGCAGGCAGTGTCAAGACCCTGCCATGCCACATTTCTTCTGCATCAAGAAGTGCAGAGTAGTTGATTGCAAAGTGCTCTCCACCTATTAAAACAGAGATATGGATAGATTTGCTTTCTCCCATGAAAATTTCTCAAAGATCCCCGGGAAAGGCTTGGGACAGCACTGGAGCTTTTCCTTTCTGACACAGTAGATGCCACACATTCAAAGTAGACAGTTCATGGCCACTTGACCTCAGCAACATCCTTCATATCTGCTGCCTCTAAGAATTCAAGAAAATTCAGCCCAGGATCTGGAAACTGCATTAAATGATGCCCCGACTTACACAAAAGCATTATTTTTTGATACCAAAAGACATGAGAGATTATTTTAAAATATTTTGTTATTAAATGGACTGCCTACATTTTAACCACTAACTGGTTGATTCTCCCCTTGCTGAAACCAAAGAGAAATCTGACTGATTTCAGGTGAATTTTGATTCACAATGCACTGAAGTACAGAAAAATTATTATGGCCAACACTGAGCATGACAGTACATAGGCCAGTGTAGCTAGAGCCTTTCTGTCCAGCCCCAGTGGCAAGGTATGGGCTGACTTCAGGATTAATATAGTAATGACCAAACCTCAAACTATGCAGAAATCTGGTCTGCTGGATTTTCTTCCACTTCAATACTTTTCATACTGATTTGCCTGGAAAAGCTAGCTTCAACTCCAGATTCAGTAATTATAAATAAATTATGAAGCAGTTCCAATTTGGCTTTAATTAGATCAGATATGAAAACCATTTTTCTATTCCTTCTCAGGGATAATTGTTTCCAGGAAATCTCAGTGGAAAGCCAGCAATTCCTTGACATTTCCAAAAAGACCAGTCCTGCAACCACTGCTCACACTGCTGTTAACAGAAATGGAGTTTGGCTATCCAACTGCAATCAGACTGCAGGCCCAAGTCTACTTATTTCCTTTTCTATGTGGAAATCTTTCACCATAAAACTATCATAACCAGAGCTATTTCCATCATAAACAGGAATCAGTGAACACTTCTGAAGCTCCTGGAGAAATGTTATGACTCCCAAAAGCAAGCTGCTAATTTTCACCATGCTTGTGATTAGGAAAAAGGAGATGAAATCAAGAAAGATAAAATTTAATGCATGTTCACTGATTGAATTGCTACCAATTAGTAAAGGAACAAACTGACTTCACAACTGGAAGAGGTTTATTTCTCTATTACTTGCTTTGACTTTATAATTTGTTCAGTTTGGAGAGAACACATACTGAGAAGAGCTGCCTTATTTCTGATTAATCATTTTCCCTGTTTGTAAAGCCTTTTGCAATTCCAATGCACATCAATACCTCAACAAGCTGAGCTGCTACACTTGGCTAAAGAAGCCTCAAAATATTACTAAAATACCTTTTGTAGAAATTTTTAAAAATACCTAAAATGAACAAATACAATTGTGAAAGACTCTTTCAATTTTGATGGTGACTTTTACAAAGTAAAGGAGGCTCAGTTCTGTGCCTGGAAGACTGGAAGCAGTTCAAAGGTGGGAGTCAAAACAGTTAACAGTGAGCTGACAGAACTGGAAACAGCAGCCTAAAACCTTTCCCAGACTTTTTCACCTGTATTAACTGATAATCAAATAATTTACAACTCTATAATTAAATAAGTAAATAAATACTGTGATTTTAACAGATGCACTTGACATGTGTTATGAGGGGTATTTTACTGCTGATTTTGTTACCTTGCAAGAAACTCTTCCTGTAAATCTGTATGCCATCTGTGGTCTTATTCCCACTGTTTTTTTGAACATGTAGACCAGTGATGTTGTCCATGAGGATAAGATCTGTGATGTTTGTTGAGAGCAATGTGTTGGTGTTATTAATCACAAGTGTAATGTACGCAGTTTGAGGGTCATGTTCAACATCCACCTGAAATCAGAAATATTAGTATTAATGGTGCAAGAGGGCTGTATGTGCATCTTAATAGCAAAATTCATAGCCTTGATTACAAATAAAACTTAATTATATGTGTAAACTTATTTTCTGAAGGTATTCTGAGTGATCTGCAAAGGAAACTATACTCAGTTTGATCTCACACTCCCAGTGAGATTTTAATCTTTGGTATGTCAAGCTGTTGCTTGGAGACAGTGGCAGAAAGCCAGAAGGTGGAAACTCAGCTCATACAGGACCAGAAGCGTAATCAAATTCTGAATATCCCCGTGATACTGCGTACAACACAAAACTGGATCACAACTTTATAACCAGAGTTTGGAACATTCTTAAATTTCTACCTTTGTACCATAAGGGTGTTTCTTTTGCAAGCTGCCTCACTGCAAAGTAGTTCTCTCCATGCAGTTTAGGAGTCTATTTTCCTTTCATAGCAACCCCATTCTCTGAAGGATGCTGGCTGTCTCGACTTGCCCTTCCCACATGAGGGCAGATGGAGCCACCAGTGAACTTGGGAGTTCATGGCTCTGCTTCCAATTAGCAGTGATGGTCATACACTAATCACCAATCTCAAGCAACACGCAGTCATGTGATTTTATTTATTTATTCCATTAAGCCCTCAAGTCTTACTGACCAATTATCCCTCTAAATGAAACTATTCTGAGCACAGAGTTGCTTACTGACCTCTCACCTTCCAAAATGCCTTCCTCTGTAACTCATATNGTCTTTATATGAGCTACAATAATATGGTGATCTATAGTATAGTCATGATGATTTATGAGGTTTCAAATAATGACACTAAATTAATAGTCCTTTAACTGACAGAAGTATGATTCAGGCCGAAACTTCCTCTTTTTAGATCTTCCTTTTAAGGAAAAGTCTACACTGTATCTGGACACCAGAAAATATAAAATAATAGAGCAGTCGCCACAAAAAATGAGTTCTAAAAATATAAATTGTGATAGACTTCAGAAATCACACCAGAGTTCATGGTATCCCCAGAGTACAATACATGTAGCTATGGTCTCATTGTGCACTGATCTCTGCATTTCATATTAATTCAGCATAGAATCAGATCAGTTTTAGAAATTTGGTGACAGAATTCCCAACTATTTATTGTACTAGAAGCTGCAAGCAATATATAAAAATGTATGTATTAATGCTTGTATAAAATGCATGTATAAAAATACACTTAGTTATATTTCTGAGGAAATCATTACCAATATCATATGCTTGTATATTATGATTTATACTCCAACTTCTGAGAGTTAAAATCATCAAGTATTAAAAATGTGTTACAGTTTGCTCAGATTTTCTCTCTCCTGGTTTCTGAACTGGCATGATGCAGTCAAGATACCTTTCAACATTTCATGTGCAATCACAAAGGCTAAATACTTTCTTTAAAAATCAAAACCAAAACGAAACAAGAAAAAAGTCTCAAAACCTCATTTCTCATTAATATTAACTCCATGTTTTTCATTCCTTATTTTTGACTGGCAATCAGACTTAAGCTCAATGGCAAAGGGGTTGAAAGAATTCAGATTTTTTCCCCTGAAATCAGCAGATGAGAATCAAGCAACAGGTATGGTTTGACTGCTCCTAGAAAGAACTCCTCTACACAGTGCTGCCACTGTGATCAGTGACCACTGGTTATCTTCTTTAAGTTGCTCCTCTAATTTGCCTGAAGATGTTTTTCTTGCTTTTGGAGCAGATGGTTAGGCTGCCAGGCACCTACAGGAACCAAACCCAATGGCAGCCACTGATGATGCATAAACATCTACTCGATTTTCTCTTTGCAGCTCAAGTGCTCCATGTGTGACATCAACCCCTGCAAGGGAACTCACTTCAGGTACCTGGGAGAGTGGCATGAAAGAACCACAGCAAGAGAATGGACATGACAGGAGAAAAGAGAGGAGGAAGGAATTGCCATGGAAGTTGAAAGGAATGGAGGATCCTTGTTAGGAGTAAGTTAGAACAACTAGAAACAGGAAAGGAAAGAGAAAAAAACGATTATAGAATCATTGATAATCTCCAATGCACGATGCTTAGAAGATTAATAAACAAGACAGGTAAAAGTGTTAGAAGACAAGCAATTAAATTTAAAGATTTATTTCAGCTCTGCTAAGGATTATTGTCACTGTGAAGTACTGTTACAAAAAAGTTCACATCATACTATGGAATGAAGCTCTTAAAGAAACACATTTCTGGAAAGAAGGAAAACAGTGGGTGCTGGAAACAGCGGTAAAATTTAAACACCTCAGTTTCAATAAGACTATTTCTATGTTAAGATGTTGGAAAAATCCTGACCCCAAGAAGCAAACATGAGACATCTCCATGCTCTGAGGAGCAACTCATTGCAGGAGGAGGAAAATGTGCAAAATTCACTTTTTTCTATTTAAAACAGCTAAAGAGCACCATATGGCCAGTCTGTCTCTTAGCATGAAAGCATTTGTTCACTCTAAATAGGACTGAAGCAGAAGATAAGTAAGCCAAGAAAAATTAAACGTGAACTCCATTTGCAGGTGGAAGACAATCACATCTAATTGTACAGTTTTCAATAATTTACAACTACACTAGTGTAATAGCACTACAGAAGTATTTTCTGATAAAGACAGCATCTACAATAGATTACCTTTAATCTCCTACAGCAGTTATTTTGCAGCTTTTAATGAGCCTGTGTGAGGCTGTGTTGTACACAGCAGACAAAACAACACGGGACTATTTCAAAGTCTGTTTCTGAGAGGCTCTGATATAAAAATTAGGGTTCCACAGAAAAGCAGAAGATTCTGTGTTACTACTTCTTGTGTCTGAAATGCTTACTATTCAGCCTCATTAATCATGATATGCTGCCATTTCAATAACAACATTAGAGGTAATTAGCGCCATGAGATGTGATGCATATTCATTCTTCTCTACACGGCTGATCTGGTGAAGGTTATAATGTCACCTCTTCTGTACTGGTTACTGAATCCTCTACCCTCATACCTGCTTCATTGAGTGCAAAGGAAGGGAAAAAAAAAGGAAAAAAAAAAGGAAAAATAACAGTCCAGTAAAAATAAAACGGGAAGTTAGAAAAATTTCCTACAATAGGGAGGTCTTTGCTCCTCCTAAGCATTTACACAAGTCAAGTGAAACCCTTTTTCATTAAATACTGTGCTGTAGGTGAACCCCACTGAATATGCAGACTATGAAACAATGGCTTTTCTATGGTTGTGTGTTAGGATGCCCAAACACACAACGGGCAACACAGGGGTCAGTGCTTCATCCTTCTAAAGAAGTCCACACTTGACCCAGGCAGGGCACCCATGGCTGGGCCAGGGGAATATCTCAAAAGGTTTATCTCATCTTGTAAAATTTGTTTCTATCTCTACCCAGCCTCCTGGCTGATTTCTCCAGAGTTCATTTGGATTTGCCCATTTGCAGTTTTAGAAATTCAGTCAGGTTTTTACTTCAAATACAATCCAAAGTGCCCTGAAGCCTGAGAGATTTCACTGACTTCTGTTTTGAATCAACATTGCAAAACAAGGCCTCTCAGAGAGTGGGACCATCGTAACATCAGAATGCACATACTCCCAAAAACTCAGCATGGGAACAACTAGATTCCCACTTTTTAAAGGTCATTTGGGTACAAACTTCCTACCAACAAGATAAAAGTAAGAAAACTTACCATACCACACTTCTGAAGGGTTATTCCAAATTCAGAAGACACTGACATATTGTACACATCTTCAGGCTATGAAGGAAGGGGAAAAATTTACATAGTGTATGAAAACACAATTCACAAACTTGAGCAACAAGTTAAATTATATTATTAAATAAATTATTTAAAAAATGTAAGAGGTACCAATTGCCTTCAAAATTAGGAGTTTTAGTATCCCAACAGTTTAATCTTTTTTCTAGTTGAAATGTGTAAAAATGACTTATTCCCACAAGTAATTTTTAGAATCTTAACTGACATATTCATGTTTTGACCACACTATGCATGAAGTTCATCAGACTATACAGTTTATTTTCATTACTAAGCATCTATCAGAATTTACACAGCAATCACACAGCTGTACCAGTCACAGTAATTCTTTGGAAGTCCCAAAACGATTTGGTGTTGCTGAAGTCATGTCAAATGAACACAGTCATCTGAGACAGAACTAGAAATGTACTAACTGGATAGTAAATTCCCAGCGTTCAGTTCTTACAGAATTGCTACAATCCTTACAAATACTGAAACTGGCAAACCATCTTTTACTGACCAGAAGGTGGCTGCTGTCAGACTCCCGTTTGAACAACGCCTTCTTTGTCCAAGAGGGTATCAAGGCAAACAGCGAATGGCTCCACTGGCTGCCTGAGGCTGCAGAGGTCAAGAACTGCAGAGGGGCTTTGCTTGCCTGAATGACCACAGGTAAGGGCACTGCTGAAAACCAAGGCAACATTCAGCATTAGAGCTAAGGCTGGGTCCTGCATGGCAGCCACTCGGTGCAGAGTCCAGCCAGGAAGGGGGCTCACGGCACCAGTGCTCTGTGTGCACACAGAGACAGATACTCTCTCTCAAGGCACTCAAAATCATGTCAGGCAACAGAGACTGAGGCCAGCCAGGAAACAGAGATGGGATTTGTCCTACAAAACCCAGCAGGAGTCAGAACAAAACTGTTTCCTGCCTAACGAACGCCCATATACCCCACAGAAAACTTCTTGCCATTTAAATGTAAAGCATTTAATGCACGAATTAAAAGGTTTAAGCCATAAGTCAATTGTTAATATTTTCAACACAAAGAAACTTTCAGAAAGGCGTAAAGAATTCAAACAATCCACAGTGTGAGAGGCATCAGTGCTAAAGGTGTTCTGCTTCAAAAATGCAGTCTTCCAATTAAGCACTGACCTTGCCAATACATATTCAGAACTGAAATACTTCTCAGTTGAGGATGGGTCTCAGTTACATTTCAGTTGAAGTACCATCAAATCAAATGCTCATAAATTTAGTAATAAGCAATATAAATGCTAACTTATACTCTTAAATTTTTATGAAAGGTTAGTCAGTGATATTACACAAAATAATAGGCATAGTTTTGAAATCATATCATTTTGATCTATGAAAGTAAAAGCACTTATGACATTAATAAAAGAAGTTTATACTAAAAATAAATAATTTAATATGTTAAATTGCCAAAAGGTAAAGCTGCTAGATTAAGAGAAATATGTTAGGAAAATTTAAAATGATAGCTGGTTGTCTGTGTTAAAAAAGTGACTTTTTTCATTTTTTACTTAATATTATTCTCATTTATTACTTATTTTTAAATCAATTTTCAGCAATATACATTAAAATGAACAAAAACTCCCATTAAAAAGGCCAGTAATTTTTTAAAATGACTAATCTACGAAAAAGCCTATTACATATTAATAAAATATGAAAAGCTGGAGACACTAAAATCTCATTAATATGAGTAGCAGCAGTTTTTTTAAAAAGCCATTGCTTTGTAAGAAGAACAATATAGGGAAATACAATTAGTTGCAAATAGAAAAGCATGGACAGAGCATTCAGAACTGGACCCTTAAAAGGAGCCTTAAAGCATTAATGCATGAAGCACTGAAAAGAATTCTGTTAACAATGAATGAGATGCAATTCTGTTGCTTACAAAACCCAGGTGGACACACACTTGGGGAGCTTCCCTGTCTTCCCATGTTTATTTGGAAGAGAGTAGTTTACACTTGCCAAAATTGTGAATATATGGGCCAGGGAAAGTTGGTGTCTATATTTTAAGTGCAGCTTTAATTCACTTCTCTAAGTTTTACTTAAATATTTAAACCAGTGTTAAACAATGTGACAGACTAATTTAGGAACTGTAAAAACAGCATAGCAAACTCAGTGAGAACAGGAACATGTAGAATTACAATAAATGTCCACATATCTTTGGGGTTGGAATTTTTTCAAGACAGTCATGCATGGCTTATTTCAATTTCAAGACTAAGCAATGGTCCAAATCACTCAGGATGAAACCAGTGCTGAATTTTCAGTGCAGTACAAACCTTCTAAATCCCAGTTTGAGCTCACCTAGCCATGACACTCCCCAGCAGATTCTGTATCTCACCTCCAATGGCTTTAAACCTGTTTCTGACTACTGAATCGAGCCTCTTTGCAGTTTTGTATAAATATATTCATACACTGCAAAAGATTAATTTTATATATGCTGTGTCTCTCATACATTAATGCAACTGTCATCCCATTCCTATGGAAGTGGGGCACCAATTCTTCGTTTCCTTGACTACAAGAAATGCACTTTTCTTTATAGTAAACAGAAACCCTGAATGAGCTTCTTTGCAGGGCTTTACATCAGAAGTCAAAGTGACAAAATGTATAAACTCTGTAGAGCAGCTACTACCTTTAAAGTGCTTCTTGTCTGGCAGATCATTTCCTTGTGAACTTGGGATGAGGGTGGTCAGCCAACAAGAAGTGTGCAATTGCTTCATAGAGTATCTTTTGATCTTGTGTCCTGTGCAGTATAACATCTCCATGAGCATACCCAACTGCACTTTACATGTGACAGCAAAGCCTGATACTTCCCCTCTAGAGAGTATCCAGTCCACAGTAACCGATTTAATTAACTGATCATGTTCCCTGACTCTGAATGAATCTCTGGATTACTAATTACACAGCTGAGTCTGTTTTCAAGCCGGGCTTTGTCACCAGTTACAATCCCAAGATAACAAGCCCAACTCCCAGCAGAAGTCTCCAGGCATGTTATTTGGCTGCTCCATCATCAGTAGCTGAAGTAGTTGAACTTTATGTTAAGCAGCCTCAACACTGATAATGATGACAGCGATGTTTTTGCAAATCCACTTTTATCATCCCAGTGGAAGGTTTTGCTTAAACAGATTCAACCAGTATGATGCATGTCCATACGGCAACTTGCGCCACTGCTTTTCTCCAGAATTTTTCTCATCCTCCCCATGAATTTTTAACATTATAGGCTGTTCTATACCCCTGGATCCACTGCCAGTAAATCTGCACACTTCTGTAGCATTCATGTAGTTTCTAGTATTGACTGTCAGTTAAATAAAATAACTTTTTTCTGATCCACATATATTTAACTGTCACTGGAACAGCTAATCTACAAAAACTTAACTGCTTTTCCATAGCTTGCTCCATACACGACATCACCCAACATAATTGTATTTATCAATTCACCTGCTGTCTCTTTTCAGGTAAATTCCTATTGTAGATGTAGGATTTTAGATGTCTGCTGGGTGCTTGAAAAGCTGGACTCTAAATATCTGAGAAAGGATGGTACAGGCATAACACATTTTGTCATTTTCACATATATTCTAGATTTCTGTTTGGAATTTTTTTTTTTTTGTTAACAAATTAGATTAATCTGATCTTGAAAAATACCAACACTTGACTGCTGAAACTTTTCACTAAAAAGCATAGGGCTTTCTTTTGGATGCTGCTCAGAAGCGCAATTCGTTTCCATGGTGCCATCAACAGTGCCCCTCCAGAAGTGCATCCTAGTTCTGACAGTGGCTCTGAAGTCTCCTTGTTCCTTCAACTCTTTTCTTCCTACAGCTTCAATCTTTGCAATTTTTCTGTCTGTTTTCAGAGAAGCCACTATAGGCTGCATGATCATCATTTTCATTGGTTTCTAAACAGCAACAATTCCCACTCCTTTTTGAAAGAAAATCTCTGCAACACTGGGGAACAGTTTCAGCTTTCCACAAAGCCCAAACAGCTCCCTCTCAGCTGGGCTTACCAGGCTGCCACCAGGCATTCCCTGACTACAGTGCCTCAGGCCAAAACATTTCCCAGCAAGCAAACTAGCAGAGCATGGGGCTTCATCTGGAGCTTTCCTGTAAACATCTCCAAAGATGCCAAATCAAACAGTTCATCAAAGAAAGACAGTAATTTCACTTCCTTTTGAGATGTGAGACAATATCACAATCTTTAAGAAAAAATTTTGTTTTGTTTTATTTTGAATTAAAAATTCCCCTGTTTTACAAGGCATTATCAAGCTGTTAAATATTTTATCTTACTTTTAATTAGCACATTATTAAAATGTTTTCACATAGTTTAATTCTACATAAACCCAGTATAAACAGATATACCAGAACCCTATCTTGAACCGCATATTCCTAGCTAATTACCAGTGCTGGTAGGTAGACCTTGTATTGAATTTTAAAATGAAAACACACCAAAAATATTAATATAACTGCAACAGCTGGAATATTGGTGCAACATTTTACCTCTCACATTCCTGTAGTATTCACTCAGTCCCCCACATGCGCAATTCCACCACCATAAGAAATGACAAATGCACAGTTGATCAGAGCAGTCTCTGCTACTTAATGCTCAATTTTCTTTGCTGTTCTCCTTAGGTCATTACTTGCCACTCCAGCTTTGTGCACTATTGCCTTGGGTGGTGACATATTGCTCTTCTGAGCCACCAGCTGCCACACTCAAGGCACAGGCAATATGCTTAGGAAGGAGAGCTCCCCATTGCCAGCCCTCACTGTATTCACTTGCTGCTCAGGGAGGGCAAATACTGAGGATCTGACCTGGTACAAAAGGCAGCTGCTGTGTAAAGAGTGTGACGGCAGTGGGTCTGTGTTCATACAGAGTGGGGGTAGAAGGATGGATATTCTAAGAAAAGAAACTGTCCCCTGATCATGGTCAGCCCACTGTCCTTTACTTTGAAATTAGTTCTGTGTAAGGACATGGACCTGGCACAGCACAAGCCTTGACCACTGGACTCAGGGGGCTCAGTCCTGAATGTGTCAGTGGCATCAATCACCCACCATTAGAACAGCACATACAACATCATGACAGAAGTTGAGATGAAGGTTACTCTTGGCTACAACAATTAAATAGGATAAGAAAAAAATTTTAAAGTCTTACAATAGGTTTACATCAAAAACTCCAGTATGTCCTTACGGCTCCCATACCTTTACAGCCCATTCTAAGCAGCAGAATGATAAATTACAGTAGGAAAGCAAAGATACTGAAAAGATTGTGAAATTTCAAGTTCAGAATTAAAAATGAGAGCAAAAAAAGCAATTTAACTAAGACATTAATTCTAATTTATGGCTCTCAAGGGATGAATATTTCAATTCAGATTCTAGAGTCTCATTTGCTTACCCATCACAAAAATTATCAGCAAAGCTTTGAACAATTTTCCTTTATTTCAGTGGGTAAGAAAGGAGTTAAATATACTCACTTGCTATATTTTTGTTGCTGTTGTTCTAAATTACTCCCTGTCTTGAAAACCAGCCAGGATACAAGATCCAATTTGAAGTCCTTTCAATTACACACAACAATGAACAGGCAAAGGTAGCAATTCACGGTATTCAGTTTTGAATGTTGCCATTAGCTTTTCTTGTTACAATGTCAAAGAAACTATGGGCATCAACAAGAAAAAACAAATCTACTTTCCAGGTATGTTTTGAATAAATCAGAGCAGACTAAAATAAAGCTCTCAAAAATCCACTGTGATCCCCAGTCGCAAGAATATTCTGGGGTTGTCTTTTCTCATCTTATGCAAAAACAACTCGAAAAAGCTTCCAACAGAAACACTGAGATCAGTGTGCTGTCACAAACCATTTCACACTTCAGCACGCTGCCAGTCTCAATGACAAAGGTTTTATCCAGAAGTTCCCATCTTTCTGTTTTCATGAAGAACTTCTTCAGTAAAAACTAAAGAATCTAGTACTCTGAATAGGCAAATCACTAAGAACTTAAGTTTTATATACGTTAAAAACTGATATTTACTAGAATGGGAGAGTTTTCAGTTATAAAATCAAGCGTATAATTCAGTGCTTATAGCACTCATTTAACACATATATTTACCTGTGAACAAAATGCCAGAATTTCACAGAATCACAATAATTGAGTTTGGAAATGACCCTTAAGATTAAGTCCAATTGCAAACCTAGCATTGTGAAGTTCACCACTGAACCATGTCTCGAAGCACACCTCCTTTAAATACCTCCAGGGATGGCACAGCGACTCGACCACTTCCCTGGGCAGCCTTTTCCAACACTTGGTAACCCTTCCCATGAAGACATTTCACCCAATATCCAAACGAAATCTCCTCTAGCACAACCTGAGGCCATTTTCTCTCATCCTGTCACCTGTTACCTAAGAGAAGAGTTACAACCTCCTTTCAGGTAGTATAGAAAGTGAGAAGGCCCCCCCTGAGGCTCCTCTCCAGGTTAATGAACCCCAGCTTCCTCAGCTATTCCTCATAAGACTCATTCTCCAGACCCTTCACCAACTTTGTTGCCTTCCTCTGGACCCCAGCATCTCAATGTCTTTCTTGTTGTGAGGGGCTGACTGAAGACAAGATTTGTAGTCTCCCCAGTGTCCAGTTCAAAGGGACACCACTTCCCTCATCCTACTGGCCACACTCTTTTAACCACTAACAAAATGATACTGCATATTAAAATCCTCAACTTCTTTTTTAGGGCCGGAAGGTTTTTCTTAAGTATAAAACCACCCTCATTTCCTCTCCTGGTGGATGTTACATGAATAATTTGTAACCCACCACAAAGCAGGATGCACACAGCAAAGATGACATTGAATAAATACTGGAAAAAAAAAAGCTCAGCAAATCTGAATTACTTGCTTTCAGATTTAAATTAATAAACTCATTTGTGAATTAGCCATGGCACGCAGCAAAGAAATTAGAGGTATCTCACTTGGTAACTGCTTCAAAGCATGTAACTTCTAGGCAAATGCACGTCATGAAATCATCTCTTGGGGAACTGTAGTGATGGAAAGGTTCATTTAACACACGGTGCTGCCCTGTAATGTGCTATATGAGGACATGCTAACCTTTCAGGATATACTCATCTCCACCATACTCGAGTGAAGTACAACACTGTTTATAATATATACATAGAAATTAAAGACTGGAGACTCAGAGAAACAGTGATTTTCTCAAATTTACATAAAGAGCCTGTGGCAGTCAGCCCTCAGATGCAGCTACACCAAGCTCAAAGTGACTTCTCTAAGTTTTGGGGTACCTTGTTTCAATGAGACTGAGCAACTACCACTGGAGATGTTCACCATACCTGAGATCACTGACAAGGATAATTGATATCTGCTGTGAAGAGTTACCAGCATCCCAGCAGTACCTCTAGACCCACTGTATCTATCAGTGTTTAACCCACTACATCTAACAGTCTTTAACAATCAGTCTTTGGTCCAGGACAAAGTGTATTAGTCATTGCAGCTCCAGAGGTCTAGAAAAATAGCTTCAAGAATAGGTATTGCAACACTGCTGGTAAATGCACATGGGTTAAGCTACCTTCTGAAAATGAACAACATCTTGATCAGCTTTAAGTAATCTGGGTTTTTCACAAACCTGGGAACTCTGGACATCAGAGGGTGCTCCCCTACACCATTATGCTTATTACTGAAAAAGGGCTCCTCCTGAAAATGATGCAGAGCAGAGTGTGAACTGAGGCCTTCTCACAAGAGCTTTATTCTAGATGAGCTGCTTAGGGAACCTAAAGCATCCCTGTTCCTAATTTCTGTGCAAACACCCTCCTGTAGCTCAAGACTGAGAGTCCCACTGATGTCAGCAGGCCATCAGGGGGCAGTTCCAGGCCCCTGATCCCCTTCACACACATCCTCTGTGAGTCCTGGGACTCCCACGATGCTGAAAATAGAGAGGAAACAGTTGCATACCTGCCATTTCTAGGCATCCCATCTCTTTCTGAAGCCACAGTTCACCTTCAAAAATCTGGAAGAGAGCAATTATTAAAAAAAACCCCTCTTTTTGTAAATATCTATTATTGAGCTTTTAAGCTGAATTTATGCTTCACAATTACACAGAACCCTATCCTACAAAGCCTTGAGTTTCTCCAAAATTAATCACCACAAGAGACACAGCTTGGCTCTAGAGATCTCCCACAGCTTGTTAAGCAGTATGAGGCTCTGCTGCCCAGCAGGGATATGCACACTTGGGGCTCAAATTGTAGTTACACTTCATATTACCAGGATGAGTCCCTGCACAATAGTGGAGCTGGGCTGGCTATTAGTTTGCTTTCATTAAATAATCTTTCTTTGCCATTTTCATAGGCATATTTGAGGATGCAGGAAGATCTGATCACTAGGAGGCAGCAGGAATGTGTCTATATTAGCTCATCAAGTCCACTCATTTTTCCTCCAGAGAACTATACAGAGCCTTTCAAAGGGGCAGCATACTAAAACTGCAGCTTGCAAGGCAATCTGTGAGAGCCTGGACTACAGACACTGCTACAGAAATCACAGCTCAAAACATCAGTAGAAGAAACCAGTGTTTTTAAGGAGTTTTGTTGCCCAGTGTTATTATCACGATGTAGCAGTCATTTCTCAGTGGAAAATATAGTCTGAGTATTCAGTGGAAGCCTTCTACTCTGCTGCAGAGTGGAGCCACAATACCAGAGGACATCACAAGGGGCTCCACATCAGCAAGTAGTGCCAATTCCATGGACCTGCACTACATCATGCTTCAAAAATCATTAATTTAATGCAATAATATCATCAGGAAACTTTACCCCAAGTTTTACATTAATTTATTCTTCTGGTAAAGTAAGTTGGTGTGCCGTTTGTTGGTTTTGGGGGGTCCTGGTTTTGCAGGGGTTTTGTTTGGGTATTTTTTCTGCAATACTGTTTCCTGTTTATTAGTCTTTCTGTAATCCTACCAATAAACTACCATTTAGTAGACTCACTCTAATCCCCAATGTACAGTAAGTTATGGGCAAAAGGTAACTATGTCAACACATTTTGAGATGGCTTGACAGATACAAACCTAGATAAGGAGAAAGAATGAACATAAAAGCTCCATCCTAAAAGCTATTGCACTCCTCCCTGGAGGAGGACACCACTGAGCAGAGGTGCTGTGACTAGATAAACACCAAGGGCCTCTGCTCAGAAGCACAGCCAAGCACAGCCACAGCATCATTAGGGTTGGAAGGGAACTCTGGAGATCATCCAGTCCAACCCCCTGCCAAGGCAGGGTCACCTAGAGCAGGTGGGTGACAGGAACACATCCAGGTGGGTCTGGAACGTCTCCAGAGAGGGAGACTCCACGACCTCTCTGGGCAGCTGTGCCAGTGCCCTGCTGCCCTCAATGAAAAGAAGCTCTTCGTGTTGGGGTGAAACTTCTTGTGTTTTACTTTATGGCCATTGCTCCTTGTTTTGTCCCCGGCTACCACTGAAGAGTCTGGCACCATCCTCTTGACACCCACTTCTGAGATATTCATATGTATTCATGAGATCCCCTCTCAGTCTTCTCTTCTATAGACTAAACAGGCCCAGCTCCCGATATCTCTCTCGTAAGAGAGATGGCCCACACTTTCGTGGCCCTCTCTTGGACCCTCTCCAGTACTGAGGACCGTGTCCAGAACCTGCTGCCTGCCTCACCACGCCGACGCCTGGCAGCTTTCGGGCCGTCTCCCCCAGCCGCAGTACATGGGAAGCGACCGCTGCCCAGCCGGGCCCCGCTCCCGAGCACCGCCCGCCGCGGGGCTGCTGCACCGTCCCGCGGGCCCGCCCTGAGCCCG